>JACVTC010000125.1:0-80000 GCA_016946835.1 Neocallimastix lanati (nom. inval.)
TTTGGATAATTTTTACTATTTTTATTTATATCAATGCCCTTCTATTTGATTTATTATTGATTTTATTTATTGTTATAATCATTATTACAAATATTATTTACAATTATATTTATATTTATTCAGTCGATTATTGTTTTGAATTTACATATACTAAATTTTAAATTACATTTATTATAAATATAATAAAAACAATACAAAGGTGTATATTTAATTTTAATTATTACATTAACAAATTCCTTATATTTTGAATATTATAGTTATTTATTTTTAAATAATAATTCTGTTTAAAATCAACCAAAAAGAATAAAAGTTTATCTATATTATTTTTTAGGCTGATATTAACAAGAATAATAAATTTTTGGCTAAGTTCGTGGGATTCAAAATATATGTATATAAAATTTTATTGATTTTAAAAATTTTTTATTATTTTTTTTTTTTCCTTTTTTAAAAATATATTATGAAATTTAATATATCATATAAATTTATTATACATACAATTTAAAGATTTAATACATCATTGATATTATAAGTAAATATAATAAAATTTTATTAAATATATAATTATTTTCTCTATATTTAAAATACATTATATAAATCAAATATAAAGTATTAATCCAATAATGATTTAGAACATTTATAGTAATTTTCTGTAATTCTATAATTAATAAACTATAATTATAATCTATTAATAATAATTAAAAAAAAAAAAAAAAAAATACTAATAATTATTTTTTTTTTAAAAAAAAAAAATTAATTTTTTATTTCATTATATAATTAACATAATCTTCTTATTAATTGTTTTATATTTTTAAATATATAATTTTAACTATAAAATATTTATATAGATTTTCTTTAATAAATCTTAAATCATTATTATGGTTTTTATATAAATTAAATCATTATTATAACCTTGAATATTTTATTTTAGTCTAGAATTTATAAAAATTTAGCAATCAATAAAAAATTAAAACAATTACTAATATGAAATACTCAATAAATATGATTCTTTATATTAAAAAATAATAATAATAATAATAATAAATATACATAATCTAAATGATTCATAATTAAAAAGGAGAATGTATCATGTTTATTATGTTTTAATAGTTTTAATGAATTAAAATATCAAAAATTCATAATAAATATATTAGTTTAATAAAAATATCTTATATTTTCGGATTATTATTTTTTTTTTAAAGTTTTCAGTACTAATTTCAAGTTAATTCAAGGACTAGATTATTATTAGATAATTGATTAAAAATAAAAATAGGTGAATACTATGAATTTTAATATTTATAAAAATTTAGAGGTAACAAATAACCTATATGTAAAGATCAAAGTAATATTTTAATTATAAAAGCATAACGCAATAACATAACACACTAAGAATAATTATTATATATCGTTCCAAAGAATAATATGTCATTATCATTTTTATATATATTTTTAAAAAAAAAAAAATTTTTTTAAATAACGACACATATTTTATTATTATCTTCATTTTATATTTATACATATATACAAATTAGTCATACCAATAAATATAATATCCAAAGTATATATATATATATATATATTCAAAAAAAGTATATATATATTCAAAAAATAACAAAAATTATTCACTTAAAATATGATTTACTGATTTTATATTTTTTTTCTTAAAACCTAACCATTAATATTTGTTTACTTTTTTTATATTAAAAAAATTTTAAAAAAATTTATAGTTTAATTATTTTAATTACAATATAGTATTTAATAATTTAATAATTTTATTAATTAGTATATTTCTTATCATGTACATATTAAATATATATATGAAATTATAATTAATATATACTAATATATATTTATTATATATTACATATTATACTAAAATAAATTACTAATATTATATAATAAATAAAGTTATTTATGTTGTGCTTTGGTGCATGATACATCACACTAATTAATTATTTAATTAATAATAATAATAATAAAAAAAGATTATGAAAGAGTATAAGAATAATTAAAACAATAATAGAATTGAAGAATATATATATATATTTTTTATTTACATATCAAAGATGAATATGACATTGTAATATAAAATTACACATAATAAAATAGAACAAAATAAAAATATATATTAAAAAATATATATAAATAGATTATAAATATATTTACAATATAATAAATATTTTTGTTAAATAAAAAAAAAAACTGTATTTTCTCTATTAAGTGGTGTAGATATGGTATAAAAAAAAAAAAAAAAAAAAAAAAAAAAAAAAAAAAAAAACTGTATTTTCTATATTTAGTGGTATTGATATTGAATAAAAAAATTATTCCTCTTCATTTGTTTCTATATTATAGAAAGTTTATATAAAGGTAACAAATTATAATATTCTTAACACATTATGGAAACAAATACTATATATATAAACGAAAATTATTTTTTAAATAGTTTTATAATTAAAAAACTTTTTTTTTTATTTTATTTTATTTTACAATTGTAGTTTTAAAAATATTAAATAAACTTATAATTATTATAGATTAAATTATTTTTTTTTTAATACTTGTATTATGGAATTATGCAATATTACATTATTTCAAATAATAACAATAATAAATATTAGTTTAATAAATTATAATTAATGAAAAGAAAAATACCTGAAGTAAAAAGAATATATGCCTAATAATATAGAATTTGATTAAATATGCTAATATATTAAGTGTATTTAGTATTTTCAACTTTTTTATTCTTAATATTATGCAATATTAAAATAAATACATTTATATAATTATCAGTTTAATTATTAAAATTCATACAAATCTCAAAATTTATTTATAATGAACGAGAGAGACTCTATATCATATTATATATCCCATTTAATCATAAAAATAAATAATGATATTAAGAAAAAGTATAAAATGTTAAAAATAGTAAAATTTTAAAATTTTTTTTTTTTAAAAAAAATAAAAAAAAATTGAATATTTATTATTATTTAAATTAAAATTTAAAAACTTTAAAGTATAAAAAAAAAAAAGAAAGAAAGAAAAGAAAGAAATATAAATATTATAATTATTTAAATAAAATAAAAATAAAAATTATATAATAAAACAGTATTTTATTGATGATACATTAATAGCAACTTTTTATTAATAGTGAGTAGTTAAAAAAAAAAATATTTATAAAACTTATAATAAATAATTATATTTATTACAGTTTTATGCGTACTTTATATTAATACAAATTATACTTTTAATACTAATAAAAAAAAAAACTATATTTACCAATTCAAAGAGCTAATTAATAAAATTAGATAAGAAATATATAAATTATAATTTATATATAATAGTATTAATGAATAGATAGAAAGAAAAAAATAATATGTAATAATATTTGAATATATGAAATGTTATTATATACAAAAAAATAAAAAAAAAAATAAAAAAAATAATCATATTTTTTATATAAATAATAATGAATAATAAATAATAATGAATAATAATGAACAATTATTGATAGTTTTTTTTATTAATATTATTTGAAAAAAATTTTTTATATTTATTTTCATATTTATTATATAATTAATTATTTTTAATAATATTTGATAATTATTATCAAATTGTATTCATATTATTAAATAATAATAATAATATATTTTTTTTTTTTTTTTTTTTTAAATTTTTTTTTATATTTTTATTTTTATTTTAATTTTTTTTTCTTCGTATTTTATTATTGTGTAATTTATAAAATCAGAGTAAATACATATATTATTTGATTATATTTAAATACAAGTAAATATTCACATTCTTTTTAATATATTATACATATATATTTTTTTTTAAAATAAAAAAAAAAGAGTTTAAAAAAAAATGTTTTTTTTTTCTAAACAACAAACGAAACATTAATTATAGGAGTTAAGAAAAATAAAAATTATAAACATAGAAAAAAAAAAAAAAAGTAAAATGAATATTCAAGTATAATAATAGAAATTAATATAATCAATAATACATTATTATAAGAACCTTTATACAAATATTATAAATAAAAAACAAATATATATATAAACAAAAAAAAATATTATTAATTATATTTATTATAAATATATGATAATAATAATAATGAAGATTTTATATATATTTCATAAAATAGTAATTATATAATAATAATAATAATAAATAAATAAATAAAAATAATAAATAATAATAATAATAATAATAATAATAATAATAATAATAATAATAATAATAATAATTATAAATAAATCGAAATAATAAAATATAAAATAGTAATAACATAGAGAAAAAGAGTTTACTAAATAAAAAAAGAAAGTAGGAATTTATAATGAAGCAATAATAACACAATAATAGTAGTATTATCAATTCCGGAAAATATTTTGACTTATAAACAATATTATATTAAAATAAATATTATATTAAAATAAATTAGCAAGCATAATAAATAAAGCATATTAAATTAAGTAAATAAATATGTTAAAAGTAAAATATTTGAAATAAAATTTATGATTTAAATATTTAAAAAAAAAAACAAGAGTTTTGTTAATATATATTTATATCAATTGCAAAATCTTAATAATAATTTAGTGAATAGATATAATCATAAAATAAATTTTTCGTATTAATGATAAATAATAATTTAAAAATATATAATATATATATATATTTAAATATTATTATTAAAAAAATAAAATACAAATAAAAATATAATAAAATTATTACTTCAAAAATCAAAAATAACAACTAATTAAAACATTAATAAATACAATACAATAAAGAATAAAAAATTTAATTGAAATAAATAAATAAATAAATTTATTAAAATTAGAATAAAGTATACAAAAATTATTTATATTAATAAGTTGAGTAATATTAATATTATGGAGAATAATAATAGTATAATAAAATATATTAATTTGATTAATCATCCATTTAATATAATATATTTTGAGAAAATATTATACTAATTCTTTTTTTTTATATATATATATATGTATATTTATTTGCTTTATTTTATTGTTATTATTTTTTTTTTTTGACATTTACATTTTATGAAAATATATAATTATAGGAAAATAAATTAATAGAAAGAAAATAAGTCTAACAAAATGCAAACCATTAAATGTGTAGTTGTAGGTGATGGTGCAGTTGGAAAGGTAAAATAAAAATATTTATTTATTTTATTTTTATTTTATTTTATTTTATTTTTTTATTTTTTTAATTTATTATATATATAGTATACTCTTTAAATTATTTTAAAAGGAATTTAAAATAAATATATTTTTATTAAAAAATGCTTTAATAAAATTTTTAATATAAATTGTAGATAAAACAATTTTTTTTTGTTTATTATGAAAGTTTAATATAATATATTTAAACAAATATCATACTAATTAACCAATATATAATATTTTTTATTATTATTTTTTCAAATAATTTTCTATATATTTAAATATTATTTTTTATTATATGAAATAATATATATCATTTATTTTGTATAATAAATATATATTTAATATTGAATTGTTTTATACAATAAATATATTAATAAAAACACCTGAAATAATAAATCATTTTATATATACATAATTCTAAAAATATATACAAAAAATCCTTTTGAAAATATATAAAATCGATATAAAACATAATAATGAATTCAATAATAACAAAATATTAATAATTATACCTAAATAATAACTTATTATTATTATTATATAATTATTATTATTTAATCAATTTTTTTTTATTTTTTTTTATTGGTTTTATAATTAAATAAAGACATGTCTTTTAATTTCATATACTACAAATAATTTCCCAGAAGATTATGTCCCAACTGTTTTTGATAATTATGCTGTAACTGTTATGATTGGTGAAGAACCATATACACTCGGTTTATTCGATACAGCTGGTCAAGAAGATTACGATCGTTTAAGACCTCTATCTTACCCCCAAACAGATGTATTTTTAGTTTGTTTCTCAGTTGTAAATCCATCGAGTTTTGAAAATATAAAAGAAAAATGGATTCCTGAAATACGACACCATTGCCCAACTGTACCATGCTTAATTGTTGGTACTCAAATTGATTTAAGAGATAATGCTGCAGAAAAAGAGAAACTTTCAAAGAGAAAACAAAAACCAATTGAATTTGAACAAGGAGAAAAATTAGCTAAAGAAATGAATGCAGTTAAATATGTAGAATGTTCTGCTCGTAATAGTGAAGGTTTAAAGAATGTTTTTGATGAAGCTATTATTGCCGCATTAGAACCACCAACTACAAAGAAGCAAAGAAAATGTTTATTACTTTAAAATAAAAAAAAAAAAATAAAAATAAAAATAAAAAAATATTAAAAAAAAAAAAAAAAAAGAGGTGATATAATATATATATATGAAATACAATAAATTAAAAATGAATAACAATTTAAATCAAATAAGAAAAATCTTTGAAATTAATTATCATTAAAAAAAAAGTTATATAATATATATATAAATATAATAATAATAATCCAAATATATATATATATATATAAAAAAAAAAAAAAAAAAAAAAAAAAAAGGAATAAATTTTTTTTTATTTTTTTTTTTTTTTTTTTAAATTATTATTTTTATTTAGATTATAATATATATTAAATAATAATAATAATAATAATAATAATAATAAATATTATAATTATTTTTTAAATTACAAAATAAAATAAAATAAATAAAAAAAAAAAAAATTAGAAAAAAGAAAAAAAATATTTTTTTTTATTTCAATAGATAAGAAAGAAGGGAAATTTTAAAAATAAATACAGGAAAAAAAAAAATTAATAAAATAAAAAAAATTAAAAAAAAAAAAAAAATACATATACATATATATATATGTATATATATATAATTATAAAATTGTTAATTTATATATAGTATTATTTATGTTTTTATTTTTTTATATTATAATAATAAAGGTTATAGGTTTTATATATATAAATATATTTAAATTATATAAAAAATAATTTATATTTTTTTATTTTTATTTTTTCATCTTATTCACTTTTAAATATAATATATATATATATATATACTCTGAAAAATATGTATACTTTTATGTTTAATTAAATTAAATTATTTTTTTTTTTTTTTTTTTTTTTTTTGTTTTTGTTTTTGTTTTTGTTTTTGTTTTATTTTGTTTTATTATTATTGTTAGGATTACACTGGATTGAAGGATTTTCTGGGAGAGTTGCATTTCCCCAAATTGCATTTCGCCAGGCTGCATTTCGACAAGTGGCGTAGTATTAAAATGTTGCATTTCCCCAAGTTGCATTTCGACAGGTTGCATTTCGACAAGTAGAGTATTGATATAAATAAATGAATAAATAAATAAATATTAATTCAAAATATATATTTTTTAAAATTGTTTTTATGCAATATTAATAATATTTAATTTTATTTATTGATTTATTTGTTTATTTAATAATTTTCAATTTGGCGAAATGCAACTTGGCGAAATGCCACATTTTTTTAATACGCCACATGCTTTCAAAAAAATTGGCGAAATGCAATTTGGCGAAATGCCCCACACCCGGATTTTCTAATGGAAATAGCTTTACATCCCTTTATTGTGTTTCTAAAGAAATTAACATCCTTCCTCTTTCGGCGAAATATGCAATTAGAGGTTAGGTGTTTTAAAAAAAATGGAAAAACACAAATTGTACTATCTCTGATTTACTTAGAGATATATCATGTTGTAGACGTCATGTATGGGATAAAGAAAGTAAAAATTTAGCAGACAAATCGGAAAAATTTCCATTAAAAAAAGCAATTGTTAAATTTTACTGGGATAGAGATATGGCAGGAAAATCAATCAAGGCTAGGGCTTATAAAAAAAAAAAATAATAAATTTGAGAAAATTAGAAAGTATCTAAAAGCTAAACTATAAGTATCTTGAATTTAGCATTAGCTTCTGATGGGTACTTCGTGCCAGATGTGGATATAAATTCGATGGTCGTGTTGCTAAAGCTGTCAATATGATTAAAGAAGACTATCCTGAAAGGCGTCCTTGTTGTTATATAAAAAATAGTAATCCTCGATTGGAATACTGATTTTCTAACTTTTTCAGTGAATTTCGAATGAAATATTTTAAGGATATTGAAGTTCTTTATGAAAAATTTTTATAATTTCTAAATATTGTCCAATATCAAATAGTAATGTAAACACTGTTATCACAGATATGAATAATATTGAATCAAGTACAAACTCTGATAGTTGTAACGAAATATATAATATTATTTATAATAACAATAGAAATAATACCGTTAATATTAGTAGTATTCATGATAGTAAAAACAGGAATATTAATATTAGTAATAGTGAAAAAATATTATCATTGCTAATAATGTAGTGAATAGTTCAATTGGTGAAAATCGTGTTAATTTAAGTAATTTTCTGAATAATGAGTATGTACCGATTATATAACTTCCTTCTTGGTGGAATAGATGCAGACATTATTGATATAAATTATAAAAGGAATGGGATGTTTTGTTTAAGAACCAAATCATTTCTTGTAATTATTCAAAAACACCATTCTTGGTGTGATCTGCGGCTCTTTTTATAGAAATTATGTATCGGGCTAGTACTTGACAAGGGTTCCTATTCTGAAAATATAAGCGCAAATTAACCAGGAGTGTCAATGTTGAAAATGCAGTAAGACAGGCTAGAAGGGTCGATGCCTCTGAAGGAGAATACTATAATTTCTTTCAAATAGTCAATTCAAACCCTAATCCATAAGGATATGAGGTTCGTTGCATATGAACTTTTTTCTGAATTTATTTATACACTTTATTTTTGAATATTACTTTTTATTTCATGTTACTATTTTAAATATTATTGTGTTCTAATTGAACAAATAATATTTATTTATTTTATTAATTTTGTGTTTTTTTTTTCTTTTATTATTGTATTATCATATAATTAATAAATAAATAAATAAAGATTAAAGTTCGCAATAATTGCTGTTTTAAAAAAAATTAATGTTAGAATATATTTAAATTATTCATAATGTAATATATGTTTATATATTATATAAATATATATTTAATCATTATTTATATATATATACAACATATAAACAGATTAGTTAAAATATAATCAAAAGTAATAGTAATATTTAATTTTTATATATAAAGAAGATATGGGAATTTTTATAAATTATATTTTTTATAAAAAAATTAATTTTTTTTTATATAACAATTTTTAATCATATTTATATATAATTTTAATATATAAAAATATAATTACTATATATTTAATAAATTAAAAAATAATAAAAAAAACATTTTTCTCAAAAAAAAAAAAAAAAAAAAAATTTAAATTTCATTGTTATACTTTCGATATTATTTATATATTTATATAAAAAAAACTTTTTTTTCATATTCTTTAAATTTTTTTTATTATTATATTTTTTATTGTTGATTATTACAAATTAATTATATAATTAATTAATCACATAAATGTAAATAATTTATTTTTTATTTTATATATATATCTTCTTTTATATTTTTATTAGAAAAATAAAATAAATTAGAAGTAGTTGAGAAAAAAAAGTTTTTATTGAATTTAATATAGAATATATATTGGATAAAAGATTTCAATAATACTAAATTTCAAAAATAGCTTTGCTCAAATAAAATAAAGAGAATATAAATGTTCAAATTTACATTTATTTAAGGTGATTAAATTAATTATTATTATTATTATTATTATTATTATTTAATATTTACTTTAATAATTAAAGTAAATATTAAATAAAAAATAATTTACTTAACAATGATTAAAATTATTTTTACTATTTTTACTTTATTTTTATATTATCTATATATTAATTAAATATAAATAAATTATATTATTATTATTTTTTATTTTCTATTTTACCGTTTTTATTTTTATTTTTTTCTTTTAATATTTTAGTTTATATTTATTTATCATTATCAAATCAAATAAATAAATATTAAGTTCATATTTTCTTTTGAATTTCATTTGCAGAGAATATATTATTAATTTGTTGAGTTACTTTAATAAATGTGGTTCTCTTCGGTAATTCTTTTAATTGGGCTGCCCCTACATAAGTACATGCACTTCTTAAACCTCCTAAAATAGATTGAACTGTTTCCTTCATTGGTCCACGATATGGAATTTTAACAGTTTTACCTTTTTTTTTTTTTTTTTTTTTTTTTAATTATTGATATTGAATATTGATAAATAAAATTTTTTAAAAAAATATAATTTTAGTTCATAGTAAAAAAAAATAAAAAATAAAAAAAAAAAAATAAATTATTCAATGGTAAAAATATACTTTAACTTTTTTTTTTTTTTTTTTTTTTTTTTTTTTTTTTAATTATTTGATTTTTTAAAATTTTATTATACCTTCACTGGAACGATATTCAGCAACACCACCAGAATATTTTCTCATAGCAGTTTCGGAACTCATACTTTATATAAATTTAATAATTAATCGATTATAATAATAAAAATAAAAGTAATTTTTAATTTAATAAATTATATTATTATTATTATTTTTATATATATATATTTTTATTTAATTTTATTTTATTTTATTTTTTTTAAAAAAATTTTTTAATATGTTAAATATATAATTTTTTATTATTATTTTTTTTTCTTTCAAAAATATTTTTTATTAATTTGATAAATATATAAATATAATATTTCGCTTTTATTTATGTTATTAACATTATTTACCCATAGAAAATCTTATATTTTTCTCCATTATCTTCTTCCATAATGTCACCTGCACATTCATCATGACCAGCAAGCATACCACCAAGCATAACGAAATCAGCACCAGCACCAAAAGCCTTAGCAATATCTCCCTATAATATTTATAAAATAAAATAAAAATTAATTTATAGTTTATTATTATCATTATTACTATTATTAATTTATAAAATTTATTTATTGTTATTATTAATATTTAATATTTAATATTTATTAATATTATTAATGCTATTAATTATTAATGTTATTTCGAATTATTGAATTGTAATACTTACAGGAACAGTACAACCTCCATCAGAGATGATATGACCACCTAAACCATGCGCTGAATCTGCACATTCAATGACAGCTGAAAGTTGTGGGTATCCAACACCAGTTTGTTTTCTTGTGGTACAAACACTACCTGGTCCAATACCAACTTTAACAATATCAGCTCCTGAAAGAATTAATTCCTTTTTAAACAAAATAAAAATAAAAATAAAAATAAAGAAAGAAAGAAATAATTATGATATTAGTATAATGATATATTTATTAATAATAATATCTTTATATTGTATATAAATTTAAATATATATATTTTCATTTTTTCCCCCTTTATTATATATATATATATATATAATTTAATTATATAACGGCTAATATTTTAATTAATTATATTTTGTATTTTTAATAAACTACTTGTTTTTCCTTTTCATATATATATTTATTTTATTAATTTTTTATATTAATATTATATATATAAACATACTTCAACCATTTCTCCTGTAACAACATTACCAGCTATAAGAATATGATCTGGGAATCTTGCTCTTGTTCTTTTAACAAAATCTACAAAATGTTCTGAATAACCATTTGCAACATCTATACAAATGAATGGGATTTCTGGTTTTCTTTCTATACATTTTTCAAGTCTTTCAAAATCAGCGTCAGATGTTCCTGTACTGAAAGATATATATGGGGCCATTTCTGGAGTGACAGCATCAAAACTTTCTGGTTTATTATGCTTTGCAATAACAGTCATCTTTAAATAAGTTTTAAATTTTAGTTACAAAAATATATATATTGTTATTTAAAGTATTGAGGGAATATTTGCTTTAATTTTTATTGATAAAAAATAAAATAATAGTAATTCAATAATTTTTTTTTCTTTTCAATATTATTATTATTATTATTTATTCATAATAAGTGAAAAAGTAAAAAAAAAAAAAAAAGGGAAAAAAGATGAAATTGATAATTTACCATTGAATATTTTGATAAAACTTCAGCTACAGTAAAGGTACCTGTAGTATCCATATTAGCTGCCATAATTGGAACACCAGTCCATGTTTTTTTACAATTTCTGAAAGTATAAGTTTTAGTAAGGGATACCTCGGAACGACTCTTTAATGTTGAACGTTTTGGACGAATTAAAACGTCCTTAAAATCTAATTTAACATCCTGTTCAATTCTCATTTTTTTTTTTTTTTTTTTTTTTAAATACTGTTATTATTAATTGATGCTAAATAGTAGTATTTATAATATTAATAATTATTGAATTCAAATATAGATTATAAAAAAAAAATTTTTTTTTATAAATATTTAAATTCTTAATACTTATTATTAATAAAATAAATAAAATTTTTTTTAATTAATAATGTGATGAATTAAAAAAAAAAAAAAAAAAGATAAGTAAATTAGAAACATTATTAACTGAAGATCATAATTAAAAATAAGATTTAGGGTATTAAAAATTTTAAAGTTTTTAACGAATAAATTTTTTATATTAAAAAAAAAATTTTTTTTATAAAGAATATCCATTTATAAAAAAGTGAAAAAAAAAAAAAAAATTTAAAAATAAAATAAAATAAAATAAAATAAAATAAAATAAAATAAAATAAAAAAAAAAGTAATATAAAAATTAATAAATAGAAATATTATGTACATTTAAATATCTTCTAATATTATATTATTTCTTTCATATTTTTATATAATGTTTAAAAATTAAGCTATTTTTTTTATCTTTCTTCATCTAACAAATAAAATAGTAGTGAAATAAAAATTTATAAATATTAATAGAATAGAATAATAATGATTATTAATATAATTATTAATTTTTATTTCACTACTATTAATATACTAAGTTTAAATTATTTATCTAATATACTTTAATTTTCCTAATAAAAAAAAAAAAAAAAAAAAAAAAAAAAGATAATACTTTTTTATCAGAATAAAAATATGATAAAGTTTTTTTTAATGACATGTAGAAAAATAATTAATAATATAACATAAATTTAAAATTTGTAAAAATACTATTAATACATATAAAAAAATAATAATTATAGTATTATAATAAAAATATTAGTAATAAATAATAATAATTAATAAATAATAAATAATAAATAATTAAATAATAAATAATAAATAATAAATAATAAATAATAAATAATAAATAATAATTAAATAATAAATAATAAATAATAATAAATAATAAATAATAAATAATAAATAATAAATAATAAATAATAAATAATAAATAATAAATAATAAATAATAAATAATAAATAATAAATAATAAATAATAAATAATAAATAATAAATAATAAATAATAAATAATAAATAATAAATAATAAATAATAAATAATAAATAATAAATAATAAATAATAAATAATAAATAATAAATAATAAATAATAAATAATAAATAATAAATAATAAATAATAAATAATAAATAATAAATAATAAATAATAAATAATAATTAATAATAATTAAATAATAAATAATAAATATAAATTTTAATGTTTTAGTAATTTAATATAATGATACATTAATTCAAATGTATACATTAGTTCATTATATATAATGTATTATAATTAAATAATAATTTTTTTTATATAATATTAAATAATAATTTAGAAAAAATAGAACAAATTCAAATTAATAAAAAATATTACTAGAATAATCATTAAAAAAAAAAAAATTAATTTTTTTTTCTATATTTATATATTAAAAAAAAAAAAAAAAAAAAAAGGAAATAGAAGAAAATTTGATTTTAATTTCAAAATTCAGGCATTTAACAAATTACAGTATTGAAAAATAATAATTTTTTTTTTTTTTACTCTTCATTATTTAAAAAAATAAAAAAAAAAAATAATAATTTCGACAATATAAAAATTAAACATTAATAAAAATAATTATATAATATTTATAAAAGTATATATAAAAAAAAACTATATAATAAATTTATAATTTAAAAAAAAAAAAAAAAAAAAAAAAATCAAATTATTAAAATTATTATGTCCTATTATAGACCAAAAGCTACAACAACAGATGCTACTGCTTCACAAGCAGCTTATTATAATCAATATTATGCTCCACAATATTCAGCTCTTCCTACGGTAGCAGCACCACCAGTTATTCCAGCAAATCCTTATACTTATACCTATCCAACTGCCGCTGCCGCTGCTGTTCCAACTGTACAATCAGCTTATTATGCATCAGCAGCAACAACGGCCATTCCAGCTCGACCAATGTTAGTAAGACCAACGGTTGTTGCACCACCAGTTATTGTAGCAGATTCAACAATTAAACCAAGACCAGCCGTAATTTCTCCAGCACCAGTTGCTTATCCAGTAAAAACTGGTTCATATATACCAACAGCAACAACTACTGGTACAAATACCGATTCAACTACTGCTGTACGACCATCATTAAATGCGAAATCAGCAGATCCAAATAAAAAAAGACCAAAGAAGAAGACTGTAATAAGATCAGCCGGTGGACAAACATGGGAAGATGATTCATTATTAACTTGGGATCCAAGTAAGTTTTTTTTTTTTTTTTTTTTTTTTTTTTTTTTTTCATTGATAAATAATTATATAATAAAAAAATAATAAAAAAAAATATGATATATTTATTATAATTTTCAATTTACAATTTACAATTTACAATTTATATTTTATATTTTATAATTATTTAATACTATTAACTCATATAAATTTGCAAATTAACAATAAAAAATTATATAATTAATATTTTTTTTTTTTTACTAAATTTATATCAAAATATACATTATAAAAAATTATATTTAAATCTACAATTTTTTTAAAAAAAAAAAATTCAAAAGATGATTTTAGAATTTTCTGTGGTGATTTGGGTAATGAAGTTACCGATGATTTATTAGGAAAAGCATTTTCAAAATATAAATCCTTCCTTAAAGCACATGTTGTTCGTGATAAACGTTCACTAAAAACCAAAGGATATGGTTTTGTTAGTTTTAAGGATCCAAATGATTTTGTTAAAGCCATGAAAGAAATGAATGGTAAGATTTAATAAATGAATAAATTTTATTTTTATTTATTTTATTTTATTTTTTTTTAATTTTTTTTAAAATAATTTAAAAATAAATTTAACCATTATAGATAATATTTTTAAATCAAAATTATTAAATTATAATGTATTATCAATTTATTTTTATTTTTTTTTAAAAAATAAAAATTAAAAATACTAATATAAATTCTTATATAAATACTCTCTCTCTCTATAAATATATATTATTAATAGGAAAATATATTGGTAATAGACCAGTAAAACTTCGTAAATCTACTTGGAAAGATCGTAATGTTGATGCAAGAAAAAGAAAGCCATATTAAATTATATAAAATATGTTACATGAACAAAAAAAAAAAAAAAAAAAAATAACAAAATCATTTTAAATTTAATTTCTTTTTTCTTTTCAATTTCAAATTTCAACATTAATATTGATATACATATTAATATTTAATTTAATTTATTTATTTAATCAAATGAATTTATACCTTTTCTCTCTTTTTATATTTTTTTATATATTATATTTTTTAAATAATAATAATAAATAAACTGTTATTAATAAATTTTATGCATATATATTTAAAAAAAAAAAAAAAAAAAAAAAAAAAAAAAAAAAAAAGGATATATTTATTAAAGAATAACTTGTTTAATATTATTATACACATATATTTTTATTTTGTGAGTGTGTGTATATTTAATTTCTATTTTTTAATTTTTGTGTATTAATATTTTAATTTTATTCATTTTTATTCATCTTTTTTTGATTTTTTTTTTTTTTTTTTTTTTTTTTTTTTTTTTTTTTTGGTTATTGATTTTCTTTGTTTTATATTTAAACAGATTATTTCAAAAAAAAAATTTTTTTTAATACAAAAAACATAATAAATATATTTATATTTATATATATAATTGAAATAAAAATGTAAATTAAAATAGTCTTAAATGTTTAAAAAAAAAAATAACATAAATAATAATAATAATATATTGAAATAAACCAACAAACAGTGACATTAAAAACATTTATTTAAATCATTTAAATTTTTAAATAAATAAATAATTGGATAATTAAATAAATACTATACTATTAAATAATATTAGGTTTTTATTATATTTAAAACTAATAAAAATATTAATAATAATATTTTTTTTTTAAATATATTTTTAAAGCAGAAAAATAAAAAGAATAATAATTGCACAAGTATTAACAATAATTATATTATATATATATATATATTTAATATTCGTATTCATCATCATAATAAGTATTTTCATCGTAATCATCTACCATTTCATAACTATCCTCATCTTCATTATCATAATAATATTTTCCCTTGACATTACTTCTATAATGAGGTGGTGGTGGAGGTGGTGGATAATGTATATTATGAACTGAAAACCTTGAATAGTATGGATTACGATTATTATAACCTGATCTTACAAATTTATAACCCTTATTTGATTTTTTAGGTGCTTGTTGGTTATGTGGTGGTGGTGAATGTTGATGACGAGATGCTTTTCTATATTTAGATCTTGAACGTGGCGAATATGAAGAATCAAGATCTTCTTGGTATATTGGATAACCTGGATACTATATTATGTTCCAATAAATGATTATTATATTTAACAACAAATTATAAAGATAATAAAAAAAAAATTTATGAAATAATTAAATTAATTAAATTAACTCAAAAAACTTTATATAGCTTTTTTTTTTTTTTTTTTTTTAAATAAATAAATATATAAATAAATTAATAAATAAATAAATAAATATCTATACTAATATATTTCTAGTAATAAATATATATTATAACTTACTGGATAGATTGGTGGATAAGCAATTGGCATGGAATATGGTGCTTCACCTGGGTATACTGCTGCTGGAGCTACTTGATAGATAAGGCCATTACCAATAAATCTTGAATCCATTGCTTGAGGTGGGCACATTCCTATTGGTCGTAAATTTTCTTCATTATTGTTTATTCTATTATTACGTGTGTGTTCCTTAGTAGAAGAGCCTTCCTTTTGTTTATTTGATGGAATACTATTCATTTTCCATATTATAATGAAAAATATAACACATAAAACAATAATAACAATCTAAATTACAAAAAAAAAAAAAAAAAAATTAATTATAATCATTTAATTATTAACATTTTATTTATCATATATATTAAAAAAAGATATTCATTAATAATAAGTTATTTTATTAACTTACTGTTGTCTTTATAGATAATGGATCTACAAATTTATTTAATATTTCTGAGACTACTTCAGCACCTATCATTATTCTTTATTATTATTATTATTATTATTATATTATATATTATATATTTATTTATTTATTTATTTTTTTTTTTTTTTTTTTTTTTTTTATTTTAATTTATAAGCTTATATATTAACATATCATATTATATTTAGTTATTTTAATTTTTATAAATAAATAATAATAAAAAAAAAAAAAAAAAAAAAAAAAAAAATTAAAGAAAAACAATTACTTACACTTTAATATCATCGGGATTTTGATTTAAACATGCTTCCCAATCTTTACAAGTATCTTCTAACGCTGGTATTTTTATATCTGAAGAACATTTATTAATTTCAAATTTTTCATAGCAATCAGAAATATTTTTCATATTTTCTATTTTTATACGTTTTATATTTAAATATATATATAATTAGTTTTATATATGTATATGTATATATATATATCATAATAATAAATATTTTACCCATTAAATGTTCATTGTATTTTATATTAATATCCTTTTTAATTGTTATTATGAAATAAAATAATATCCAAACTGCGACAACCAAAAGTAATGCATTGAATAAAAATTTTGAATAGCTATTTTTTATAATATTTTATTATTATTATTATTATTATTATTATTATTATTATTATTATTATTATTATTATTATTATTATTATTATTATTATTATTATTATTATTATTATTATTATTATTATTATATAAAAAATAAAATAAAAAAAATAATGAAATTATAAATTTCTTTTTATAGCTAATTATATAATAAATGAAATAAATAAATAAATAAATATAAAAATATAATTTATACCTTGTAAGTAATTGTGGAAAATTTGAATCTTTTAAAATTTTTGATTTTGATGGCTTTCTATAATATTCATTTTCACTTGAATAATATGGATTAATTGGCTTAAAAATAAATTTTAAATACATAATAATATTAAATATTTAAAAAAAATTATATTTAGTAAAAAAAATTATATTTGATATACAAAATAAAATGTTTATATAAATATATATAATATTATTTTAAAATTATATATACTTTAACTAAATTATTAGGATGTTGATATTCAAAACTCATTTGATTTTCAGTAGAAATACTATCTTCATCATAATCACTTTCTGATTCCATAAAGCTATCATGAGTACATTCCGTTATTTTATCCTCATCTTCACATTTATTTCTTCCAGAAGAACTATTTTTTGGAACATATTTTACTAATTTCGAATTGGAATCTTCTCCGTTTTCTTCGTCTTCCTGATTATCCTTTTCCTTTTTCTTTTTCTCTTTCAATATTTCTTTTTTACTCGTAGTATGTCTATTTCTTAATTCATTATTATTTTGAGATTTTTTCTTTTCTACTGGTAAAGCCCAAATAGGTGGCGCTTCATCTCGATCTATTTCCATTGGCGCTGCTCTACTACGATAGAATGCATCGCGTCTATATGGATATGGATATCTAACAAACATTTTTATTTTGTTTTTAGTATTTTTCTCACTAAATATAATTAATATAACGAAGAATTAAAAAAAAAATAAAATAAAAATAAGATATTGATAAATATTGACTATTGTTTGATGTTGGTTACTCTTATACAATTATTAATTAATTAATTAATTATTAATAAATGAATGACATATTAAAACTTCTACTGTATTTTTTTATGAAATAATATTATAGTGATAATTATGAATTAGGTATTGATATTAATTATATTTATTAGTTAATTGTTAATTGATAAATAGTTTGAAATATAATGATAAAAACTGAAGAAAATTAATTTTCAAAATTGAAAAAATTAATTGATGAATCAATTAAATAAATGATTATTCTGTTAATAAATGAATATATAATCTAATGTGATAATAATATATGGCTATTAAATATATATTTATGTCTTTATTTGTTCATTTGTTTAAAAAATAGAAATAGATATATTTATAAAGTAGATTTAGAATTCAAATTGAATTACAATCACACATTTATTAAAAATATATATGAACTTAAATTTTATAGTATTATAGAAAAAGAGAAAAAAGAAAACTTTTTTAAGCTAGTATTAAAGATTAATATATTGAATTATTTTTTTAAAAAAAAAATTTTTTTCTCTTTTTAAATATTCTGTTTAAAGTTGTAAGCACGTGACTTTTGACTTTTCTTTAAAGAAATATATATATAGAAAATATATATAGAAATACTAATTATTATAATATAATATAATTATGAAAATAAATTTAAAGATAGGTAGATATAAAATATTTAAAAAAAATATATATATATATATATATATATATAACAACTTTTTATATAAATAAAGGTAAGAAAAAAAAAAGTTTAACAATTGAAATAAATCTAAATTACATATTTTATCTGTAATTTTTTTCTTTAGTCTGGATTTATTTTAATTTAAGAATAAATATATTTTTATACATTCAAAAAATCAATTATTATTTTATCCTCAAGAAACACCATAGTTTTTAATTTTTAATATTTTTTATAAATAAAATATATATATATAAATTGAAATTAATAAATATAAAAAATTTATATTTATATTTAAAATGAAATTAATAAACAAAAATTATAAAAAAAAAAAAAAGGGTATGTTTAAACTTTTATAAAATTATTTTAAATTAAATTTTTAGCCAATCATTTTAATTGAAAATAACCTTTGCAAGGAAGAGGTATAAATAGAAAGAAAGCTATATAAATAATTCTTTGTTTTCAGAATTTTAAATTCTTTGTCAAAAAAAAGATAGTTTTATAAAAAAAAAAGTAAATGAAGTTATATATGTTTATAAATTTGTTTTTGGTGTATATAGAAGATGGATGACTTTAAATAATACAATTTAAACAATTCAATATTAAAAAATAAAAATAAATTGAATAACAGAAAGAAAGATTATTATAAATAATCTGAATAGAATGATTTGATTATGATCTAATTATTTATAATTGATAAATAAATGATAAAATTAAAATAATATATTAAACATGATAAACTAATAATATAAGAATAAATTATTATAGCAATTCAAAAAAATATATATATAACTAAATTACAATATAAAATAAATAATATATATTTATTTATATTATAATGTGAATATTATTTTGATCTTTTAAATATTCATATTACTTACTGATATCTTTTATTTATTATATATAATTTATAATTTATATAAATTATAAAAAAAAAATAATTTTATATATTTTAAAACCTTCTATTTATGAAAAATTAAAAGAAGAAAAAAAAACATTTTATATCTTTGAACTTTGACCAAAACATATTTATTATAATACAAAAAAAAAAAATCATATCTTATTTAAATTTCATTATATTATCCAGCATTCATAAATTTTATCCACTTCATTATATTTTTATATTTACATTTAAAAAAGAAAAAATAATTCAAAATGACTAATTATGAACTCTATCGTCGTAGTTCCGTTGGAATAGCACTTACTGATACTTTAGATGAAATGATTAATAGTAGTTTAATTGATCCGCAATTAGCAATGAAAATTTTGCAACAAGTAAATATTTAATATTATGTTTTTTTTTTTTTTTTTTTTTTTTTTTTATGAAATAATTATATTTTAATAAAAAAAAAAAAAAAGAAAAAAAGAAAAAAAAAAGTAGAAATAAATAAAATAAATATTGAATAATATTATATTTAAATAAAAAATAAATAAAAAAAAATAGTTTGATCTAAGTATGGCGGAAGCTCTTCAAAAAAATGTCAGAAGTAAAGCCGGTTTTAAGGTATATATATATTTAAATAAAAAGTAAAAATATTTTTAGTATAAAATTAATATTAAATTATTTTTTTTAATAAAATAATTATAGGGTCATCTAGATACATATAGATTCTGTGATGATGTTTGGACTTTCTTAGTTATAAATCCAAACTTCAGATTTGAAAATGAATCAATACAAGCAAATAAGATTAAAGTTGTAGCTTGTGCAGGAAAACGAGCTAGTGATGCTGAAAAGGAATAGAGAAAAAAATTATATATATAAAAAATGAAAAAAAAAATATCAGATAAAAAATATATATATTTCATATATATATAAAAAAAAATTTTTTTTTATAGTTTTTTCCATTTTAAATTAATATATAATTTTTATATAATTTTATTTTATTTTATTTTGTATAATAATATGAAAGTAAATTATCATTAAAAAGAAATATTATTTTTTCTATTTAAAAATATATATATTTATATATAAATATATTTAAATAAACATATATCAGTTTATTTAATATTAATAATAATTATAAAATAAATAATAATATAAAAAAAAAAAAAAAAAAAAAAAAAAAAAAAAAAAAAAAAGTAATTGAAAAATAAATAAATAAATAAAAAATAAAACATTTTATATATAGCATAAAAATAAATGAATATAGTTAAATTTTTTTTATTATTATTATTTATTGATTTATATGAATAAATAAAATAAAAAAGAGAGAAAGCAAGAGAAAAAGAAAATAAAGAGGAAGAAGAAAGAAAAAAAAAAAAAAAAAAAAGTCGTTTTGAATAGTGTTTAAATTTATAAAAATACATATAAAGAGAAGAAAGAATAAAAAAAAAAATTAACTATTGTTGTTGTTGTAAATATGTATATATAATATATAATAAATAAATAAAATTGTTATTATTTATTATTTTATTATTTTATTATTATTATTATTAACAAAAAAATATAATAATAATAATAATAATAATAATAATAATAAAGGGTATAATAATAATAATGATAATAAATAAATACTATTTTATTAATTTAATTTACTATAGATGAAATGAACTTTTATATATTTTTCTGAGTCTAAAAAATAAAAAAAAAAAAATAAAAAATAAAAAATAAATAAATGTATATATTAATTAATTATATAGAAATAAATAAATAGATATAAAAAATTGTTTGAATACGTGAAATATATTGAAAAATTAAGCCTTCAAATAGATTGAAACCTATTGTTATATAAATACTATACAAGCCACATTCTATTAATATAAAATTACTTTATTAAATATATAAAAGTTAAAATTCATAAAGCAGATTAAGAGTCGACAGAGTAAAGGTAAAGATGATATATAATTATTAATATATTAATAAGCATTTTCATAAAATTCATTTTTACTTTCTATTAATATATATATATATATAAAAAAGTTATGTATTATTATGTTTATAATGTTTAATAATAATAAAAAAAAAGATTTTTTTTAAATGGTATATTTATTATAACTATTGTTTTTTTTTTTTTTTTTTTTTTAAAATATATATGTTTATATATATTTTTATTTGTTTGTTTAATTTTTTTTTTTTTAATTTTTTATTTTTTGCTTTCTGTTGTCTGTTTTCTATTTTGTTTTTTGTCTTTTACTTCTGATTTATATATAGATATTATTTTTTACTTTTCTACTTTAATTTTTTTTTTATTATTATTATTTTTATTATTTTTTTTTATTATTATTTTTATTATTTTTATTTTTATTATTTTTATTTTTATTATTTTTATTTTTATTGCCTTATTAATATATATTAATAAATTATTTTAATTATTCAATTTATTATTATTTAAAATTTTATTTATTTTTTTATTTTTATTATTATCTTATTTTATAACTATAATACAATTTTTTTTTTTTTTTTTACATTATTTTATAATTTTTTATATTATAGTTATAATTATTTATTATAATTCTTTTTATTATTATTATTATTATTATTATTATTATTTTCTTATTAAAATTGTTTTTTTTTTATTTTTATTTTTATTTTTTTATTTTTATTTTTATATTTTTATTTTTATATTTATTTTTATTTTGAAGATTTTATTTTTAATTCATTTTTTATTTATTTGATTCTTTTTATTTTCTTTATTTTATTTTGTATTTTTTTTTTTTTTTTTTTTTTTGGTTTTGAATTCGTCTTCATTCTAACAAAATCGTGATTTTATAGTATATTTTCTTTTTAATATTATTTTCTTTTCCTTATTTACAATTTAATTTTTTTTTTATTATTTATTTATTTATTTATTTATAAGAAATAAGAAATAAAATTAGAAAACAAAAATTTTACTATTTAAAATGAAAAAAATCAAAAGTCAAAAGTAGAAAAAAAAAGAAAAAAGGCTATTTTTATTTTTATTTCTTTTTTTTTTTTTTTTTTTTTTTTGATTCTTAATTTCATAATTATAATTTTTCTTTTTTCTTTTTTTTCTTTTTTTTTTTTTTTTATCTTTTTTATATATATTTATATGTATATATTTAATGTTAATAAAATGAATAAAAAAAAAAAAAAAAAAAAAAAAAAGAAAAAAAAAAAAAAAATAGGAATAAAATAAAAACTATTAAAATATTGGAAAAATAAAAATAAAAATAAAAAAAAATAAAAAGATGAAAAATTTAATAAATAAAAAGAAGTAGGGAAATTTTTGTTCCTTTTTTTTTTCCAATATTTCTTAAATACATTTTTATTTTTATTAGGAAAAAATATAATTAAATAGTTTTGTTTATGATATTAATGTTTTTGTCTTTTATAATTTAAATAAAAAAAAACTATATAACAAATAAATGATTTATTGCTAATATATTTATTGCACTCCATATTTTCTTTTCTTTTCTTTTTTTTTTTTTTTATTTTTTGTTAAAATATAAAAATATAATAATAATAGTAAAACTGTTGTAATCAATTTTTAATATTAATAAAAATGAATAATTTATTATTATTATTATTATTTATAATTCAAAAGATTTATAAAATTGAAATAAAAAAAAAAAAATAAAAAAAAAAAAAAAAGAAAATAAATTGATAAAATATTAATTTTTCTTATTAACCGAAAATATACTTCAAAAAATGATTCAATTGTTGAGTTTTATAAATATGTATATTATATCATTATGTATTGGCATTAATAATGTAATAAAATTTTATTATTATGTTAAATTTTATGATATTAATAAAGAACAATATTATGAAAATTTTAGGGAAATGTCAGTGAATATTATTTAATTTTTAATCTTTCTTTTTTTTTTTTTTTTTTTTTTTTAATATAAAGTATTCATAATTTATTATTTAAATTATATCAATATGTTAAATTTGTAATTGCAAAATGAGCATTTTAATTATAATTTTTTAAAATTCCCTTTTTTTTTTATTTTTTTTTTTTAATTTTTTTGTTTTTTTTTTTTTGTTTTTTGTTTTTTTTTTTGTTTTTTGTTTTGCTTTTTTTCCTTTAATAATTAATAATAATTATTTATAAAATGAATTATAATTATAATTAGGATTATTCATTTATTAATTATTTTTTTTGTCTTCTTTACTTTTAAATTCATTGACTTGAATTTGCCCAATTCTTATTTTTATTGCTATTAAAATAATTTTGATATGAATAATATGATTTTCTTGATTAAAATTTAATAGGATTTCTTTTTTTCTTTTCTTTTTTCTTTCTTTTTTTTTTAATTTATAACAAAAAAAAAAAAAAAAAAAAAAAAAAAATAAGAATAATAAAAATATAAAAATAAGAATAAATGTTATAATTAATTAAAATTAAATATCATCGTCAGTTTCATTCAATTCTACCATTTCTATTATAATTAAAATATGATAAATAAAAAATTAATTAGTAATGGTACATTTATTTAAATATATATATATATATATAAATTAATATTATAATTACCATGGAACTGAACACTATAATTATTAGTATTATCTATATAATTATTTTTATTTAATTGTATTAATAATCTATTATTTGAAATTATTTAAAATATTTACAATTATTTATATTTTAATAAATTCAAAACTTACCTGATTGATGAGCTAATTCCATCAATTCCATCAATCTCATGCATTCATCATTTAAATGTTTATCTTTTTCTTCAATTTCATGGCAACATTGATTTCTTTCCTCTAATTGATCTTTATCTAACGAATATTTTGCTATTAATTCGCTTAACTCATTTAATAAAACTGAAGAATGATAGCTAAAATAATAATAATAATAATAATAATAATAATAATAATGAATGGCATTAAATATATATATATATTATCAACAAAATCAGCAATAATTATATAAATGAAATAATTTTATAATCATCTTACTATTTAAAATATATTTTCAAAAAAAAAAAAAAAAAAAAAAAAAAAAAAAAAAAAACAACTCAAAGATATTTACTCATGAATACGTGTTCTACATAATGGACATACTCTAGTTTGAAGCATTCTTAAGCAATGATTGCAGAATGAATGACCACATGGTTCTACGATCTTTGGATCTAATAAAATATCAAGACAAATACCACATTTAAGCATTTCTATTGTATTATTTAATACATCCATACTTTCCGTTATGGTATGAGTATTTTCATTTTCTAAATATTTCTCTATATCACTATTTTTAGCTTTTTTATCATTTGTTTTATTTTCTTTGTCTCTTGAATTATTATCATCATCAACCTTCTATTTTTTTATTAAATAAAATAAATTGAAATAAATTATTATATGTAATATAAATGTTACCTAATCTACAAAAAATAAATCCATCTTATTAATATATATCTCTTATTACCTTTTCTTTTTTATTTTCATTATTTTTCTTTAAATTTGAAGTGTCATTATTACATGTTTCTTTTCTAAAATTAGTATTAGAAACATTAATGGTATTATTATTAACAGGAGTATCAGTATCAGACGATGAAATATTTTGTACAATTCTTAAATTTGATGGAGTTTGTTGATGTTGTTGTTGAATAATTGAAATATTATTACTACTTGGTATTGGAGTCAATGACTCTGTAGTTAATTGTTCAGCAGGGTTATAATGCTCTGTTATTTCTCTGTTTGGTTCTTCAGTTTGAGCTTCTGGTGTTAAATTAGTATCTAATGCTAATTTATTAATAATATCCTCAACATATATATTAAAATCATCCTCATTAGATTTTGTCTCATTATCATTGTTATTCTGACTAGATGAAGGTTGATTATTTCTTGTTCCATTATCATCATAAGTATCTATTAATAGCAATATTATTATCATTAGTATTTTATTATTACTTATATTATTTATTGTTTATTATTTATTATTTATTATATTTATTATTATTATATTTTTTATTATTTATTATAAACAATTTTTTTAAAAAAAAAATATATATATATATATACCAATAGAAGAAACGGTAGATTTTGAAGTGACAAAAATGGTAGCAGTAGGTGTATGCGGTGGAGTGTCTATAATATTATTCTTATTTTGACTTTCAGAGGAAGAACTTTCATTCTTTTCTTCAAGCTCCGAAGCCATACGAACTTTTGGAATATATGATACTTTATCTTCAGGTTCTAAAATTTTGTCACAATAATAATATTTATTTTATAAATTTTATCAAATTTTATTAAATATTATTTATAATTTATGTACAATTATTTATTTATTTATTTATTTATTTATTTATTCATTCATTCATTCATTTATTTATTTATTTATCAATCAATTAATTTTTTTTAAATCTCTCATTATATATATTTACCTTTCATTTTCTTATCCTTTAAATTGTTATTTAATGAATTAGAACCACTTGGTGATGAAATTTCATTATCTTTTTCATTACAACTTTTTGTAGAATTTGTTTCCGTTATACTTGCAATATCATGACATGCAGATGATGTAGTTGCAGATGCGGCTGGTGTTGGTATTGGGCATTTAGAGGATGAGGCTTCTATAGATGGCTGCTTCTTTTTCTTATCAATTATTTCTACACTGGAGTTTGATATATTTTTTCTTTTATTTGAATATAAATTAGACTCTAATGAACCTGTTGAAGATATTGGAACAGTATTTCCTATTAATAATATTATATTAATATCATAATTTTAAATTTTAAATATCATAAAAAATTATTTATGGAAAATTAGTTTTTTTTTTTTAAAAAAAAAAAATAATAATAAAATTCACAATTATAATATTTATTTACCTCTAACAATTTCGGGTATTGATTCCATATTATGATTACTTGGTGTGCTTGAAGTAGAATTAGATCTTAAAGTTTCATTTGAAATTCTCTTCTTTTTTTTAAAAAAAGAAAGTTTTGATAGAAATTTACCTTTTGACATTATTTCTAATATTATTAATAATATTAACTTTTTAATTTATATATTTTTAATTTATATATTTTTAATTTATATATTTTTAATTTTTTATTATTATTTTTTTTAATTGTTTTATTTAATAATGAATAACTATAGTAAAAATAGAAAATGCAATATATTATATTATGAATTTGCTTACCTTTTTATTATTTTAAATAATCTTTTTTTTAAATTATGTTCAAAATTATATAATACCTTGTTTAGTATTTAAAAAAAAAAATGTATTATAAATAGCTATTTTATATTTATATATATAAATATAATTACAAAACTTTTAAACTATTTTTGTTTCAATATTATTAAATAAAGAAACAAAAATTAAATTTTTATGTATATATATATTGATTTAATGAAAACAGGAAAAAAAAAAAAAAAAAAAAAAAAAAAAAAAAAAAAGAAGCAAAAAAAGATATTTAATGTTGTATATGTGAATTTTATATTTAAACAAGATAAAAAAAATATTTTATAAATATTTTTGTTTGCTTTTTTGTTATATTAATTTATATAGCTTTTATTTACAAATAATTTAATAGAAATGTAAATATCTTTTTTTCTTTTCTTTTTTTTTTAACTTTTATTTTGTTCTTTGTAATATTTAAATAAAAAAATAATAATTTAGAAAAAAGTTTCTTTTTAATTTTTCTTCCTTTTTTAAATTATTATTTTAATTTTTTTTTTTTTTTTTGTACTTTTATAGTATTTTATTTATTGAAAGCAAATTAAAATTATAATTATTTTATTATATTTTTTATTAATTCTTTCTTTTTTATATATAAATAAAAATTTAAGTTGATAGTATATGAATTAATACAATAAAATAATAAATTATGAAATAAATAAATTATAATTCTTGATATTGTAAAGAAATTTATTTAAAGAAAAAAAATAATCAATTCATATAATATTTTTATTATCAAATAGCTTATATAATATTTATATTATTTGATGATTTCAATTGTTCTAGTATGAATTGTATTTTTCTTAAAATAAAAAAAAAATTATAGTATATTTTCTATAATGATTAAAAAAATTAGTAGAAATAGAAATATATATATAGTAAGTATTAGCTTTTTATATTATTGTTATTAAATAATATATATATTTTTTATTATTTATTTTATTAAATACAAAATATTATTTATTTATAGTTATTTTAATAACATTTTTTGAAGAAAAAAAAAATCGATATTTAACATATATAATTTCTTATTCCATATATTACTACTATTTTTTCTCTTATTAAACTTTAATAATTAAAGGATTAATACTACTTACTTTACAAAAATATACAAATTTTTTTATTCTTTTATTATTAATTTCTTAACAATTTATTTTTTCTTTATTATTAATTTTTTTTATAAAAAAAAAAAAAAAACAGTTTTTAAATTTATACTATATTTAATAAAAACAAAAATAAAAGAAAAACAGAAAATTATGAGAAAAAAAATTTTATATAATATATAGACTTAATTAATTATATTCCCACATAATTAAATAATATTTAATAATTAATAAAAAGTATTTGATTAACTCTAATTATTATTATTTATTATTATTATTATAAATACAAATTTTTTCATTATTTATTAATTTATTAATTTATTATTTATTTATTTATTTATTTATTATTGATCATTTATCATTTATTATAAATTATTTATTATTTATTATTTATTAATAAATACTCTTTTTATTATTCAATTATTTATTATTTAATTATTTATTATTTAATTATTTATTATTTATTATTTATTATTTATTATTTATTATTTATTATTTATTATTTATTATTTATTATTTATTATTTATTATTTATTATTTATTATTATTTATTATTTATTATTTATTATATATTATTTATTATTTATTATTTATTATTTATTATTTATTATTATTCAATTATTTATTATTTAATGATTTATTATTTATTAATTATTAATAAATACTCTTTTTATACTTTTTTTATTATAATTTATATATTTTATTATTTATTATTTAGTATGGTAATATCTTTAATTATTATAAGTAAAAAATTTTATTCAAATATTTTTAATATTTGTTTAATATGTATTTCTTTTTAATTAAAAAATTAATTAATTAATTAATTAATAAATTTTATTTTCATTTTTAATAAAGATTAAAGTTTACTACTTTTATATATATTTAAAATTTTAATAATATAATATTAATAAGATTTATAGTTTAAAAAATATCTGTATATTACAATATAATATAATATATAATAAAATTTTACTAATTATTTATTATAAAGAAATGAAATTAAATAATGAAAATATAAGTTAACATATATTATTATTACATTATTATTTTAATAAAATATAAAAAATATAATTAACAAATAATATAATAGTTTTGGATATGATAAATTTATTAAGCATCATAAAATAATAATGAATTATAAATGAATTATACTTTTTATATTAATTAAAATGGATATAAAAAGATTAATTAAAAAAAAATAATTAATTTTATTTTAATTAAAAAAATTTTAAAATTAAATAAAAAAAGTTTTGTTCTTTTTTTTTTTTTTAAACAAGGCATTATATTGGTTTCATTTTTCAATTATTTATAATGAATATATTATATCTGAAAAATAAACAGAAAATTTTAAAGTGGTGATTCTATTAATACTTATTACTTTAATAATCAATAACTATTAATAAAGAAATATATATCAAAATAATTTTTACTAAAAAAAAGCATTAATAACAAAAAACTGCGATTATAATCAAGTATATATATTTAATACTATTTTACTCTTCTTGTTTATTTAATCATTTCTTCTAAAAAAATCCAAGGAATAGTACACATTTCTTTTATGTGTTATTCACTATTAAATAGTATCCATATGAATGTATATTTATAATTTTTTAAATATATATATATGTATGTATTTTAATTAAATGGAGAGACTTAATTTTAATACTATTTTATTATAGCATTATAATAATATTATACTTTAACAAGTATATTAGAAGTAAACTAAAGTTGCTCAATAATTTCGAAAACTTTATTTTGGAATATAATATCATGTATATATATAAACTTCTTTTCTTTTTAAGTCTTATTATTATTGTTTTGATTGATTTCTGTGATTAAAATATTTAATTGATTTTAAAAAATAATAATAATAATAACAATATTAATAATAAATATATAGATATAAATTGAAATAAATTAAAATAAAATAAAATAAAAATTATTAATAAAATTATATTTAATAAAAACTATTGTTATTACCTTATAAATATTAATTAAATATTTTATAATAATTATTAATTAATGATTCTACAACAAAAATAAAAAAAAAAAAAAAAGTCTAATTTATTTAGTATATTAATAATTCCATTTTATTAAGATGTTGTTATTAAATAATTATAATGAAAAAACCAAGATTAATTATCATAATTATTGAATTTATATTTAAATTATATTAAGTAATTGTAGAAATATAGTATTATTATATTACTTGTATCATTGTATCTATGAATCATTTTATTATTATTATTTATTTATTTATTATTTATTATTTATTATTTATTATTTATTTATTTATTTATTTATTATTTATTATATTCATTATTTATTAATAAATATTCTTATTATTATTTATTTATTAATAAATACTCTTTTTATTTTATTTATTATAATATAATATAAATTTTCATAATGAATTATCTAATATATATTTAAACTGTAGATATAACAATATATATATATAAACTAAGAATATAGAGTAATAAATATGTATTTTAAATAGTTAGCATACTAAAATATAAATATTATGAAAAATATATATATATCATTATTATTTATAATGTGTTTGAATTAATATTTTTAATTAATATGGTAGATTTATTTAATAACTTTTTATTATTTTTTTATTTATAATCAAAATATGATTTATTTAATAATTAAATGTCTAATAAAGTAATATTTAATAATTATTGATTAAAAAAATAGGGAATACAACTCCAGAAATTTGTAACGACGTGTGGAGGAGCGATGCTGTACTAGTATGCCAGTATATCACACTTAACAGTTATATCTGTTATGGTCATAATGAGAGATGGGTACTCATTATGTGTGTCTAAATTTTTTTTTTTTTTTGATTAAAATAATAAAATAAACATCAATATTTCATAAAATATATATATATATATTATAATATTTAGATTTTAATAAGTTTCTATTCATAAGACAAATTTATTATAAACTTTGTAAAAGGTAATAATGTTATAAAAAATTTCAATTTCGTTATTAATCTTTTAAATAATCATTATTATTTATATCAATATAATTATGTCAATATATATTATTTTATGTTAAATTTTCTTGTCAAAATATAATATCTCTTGGAGTAAGAAACGAGTTTAAAACAGTGTAATTATTTCTCAAAAAATTAAACAAATATGACATTATATTCAAAATTTTTAAAGCTATAAATCTTTTTATTCATGTAGGGGAAAAAGTTTTAAATACTAAATTAAATTTATTAATTAAACCTAACCCTTTATAAATAATGAAAAATTTTTTTTCTTTTTTTTTTAATTATTTAATTGATAATAATGGATGAATGATTTTTTGTCCAATGTTGATTAAATTTTTATGGATTGTCATAATAAAAAATAATTAATAATGGGGATTAATTATTTCTTTACTTTGAAACTTCGAAATTAGTAACATTAAAATTTATTATAAATCCATAAAAATTTAATGTAAAAAAAAAAAAAAAAGACTTATTCTTACTTGTTAGTCTACATTTCTTGGTAATTATATTCTGGGTAAAAATTATTAAGGGAAAACATTTGTAAAATATTTATTTAATTCAATATATATTTATTCATTAAGTTGGTTATTTTAATATTTATTAAGTTAATGTATATATATATTCATTAAATTTTCAATTTATTAAGTTAATAAGAATTTATTCATTAACTAAACCGATTATTTAGATTAATATACAATTATTTAATAATATATTTAGTTAAAACATTTTATTATATAAATTAATATTTATTTAATTATAAATTTATTTATATATATAGTTATTAATACATTTATTTTAATTTAATTAAATTTTTAAATTAATGATTTCTAATTATAGTTTTTTTTTTTTTTTTTTTTTTTTTTTTTTTTAAGATTAATGAGATGGGAGGACAATATAGCCTCCGGTCTCTCCCTTAAACGTACCAGACTCATATTAGATTCTTTGCCAAACCGTTTCACGGACATCTCTATAAACAAGGCTAATATGAAAGACATTCCCTATACGCTGCCCTAAACAACTGGCTTCTTTTTTAGTGATCTCTTGAACCATTATCAAGGAACAACTACTACACTAATCTTTCCACAGATCAAGTACTCTCTGCACTAACAATTATATAATCTAGCAACAGAAATACTTACCACGACGAATGAGCAACCAACTTCATTTATAGTGAAAATCACCCTATATAAATTCAAGAGGTAGTCGCGGGGTCGATCCAAAAACTTAATTATAGTAATTATTTAATATCTTAAATTTAATTTTTTCTTAAAAATTAAATTTTAAAAGATTAACAATATTATTTTAATTATCTATCTTAGATTTTATTATAATTTATAAAACTAGATATATTTATTTTTGTAAATAGTTCTTATTTAGTTTATTATTTTTATTTAAATTATTGTTATTAATATTTTATAAAGTTAGTTTTTGATTGATTATAAACAAATTATAAACAAATATAATATATTTCCTGTTTATTTTATAAATAGTTAATTATTATTGGAATAATAAAAACTAAATTTCATTATTTAGATCCTTCTTATTTATAATTTAAAAGATTGTTTATTCAATTAATTAATATTTTTATAATTTAGTTTTTAATTTAGTTTTTTTATTCAGTTTTTTTTTTTTTTTTTTTTTTTTTTTTTTTTTTTTTTTTTAATTTGTTAAATTGGTTATTAAAGCTTTTTCTCCAATAATTAATATCAGTTTGTACTTTAATAATACGAGATGAATATATTAGAATATTAATCAAATTAACTTTCTGGGAAAGATTATTGTAATGATTAGCATCTTAGTTTTAATTTTATTTATTTATTATTTTTTTTTAAAAAAAAATTTATAAAAACATAACTCTTTGATTTTTATTAAAAATCAAAAGTTTTTATTAAAAGAAAAAAAATAAATAAAATAATCAAATCATAATTAAAAACAAGCATTAATAATTCTTTGTTTTTAAAAAAAATATGATTAGTAATATAATGATCAAGTTAAAGATTTTAAATATATATTATAATATTAATTTATTTATTTACGAGTCCAATTAAATAATTAATAATAAATTAATATTATATTTACATTTTTAAAAATAAAAGAAATGGAAAAAAAAAATTAAAAGAAGTTATTTATTTACAAGTTTACTATTAAGACTATTTAAAAGTTTATTTAATAAAGAAAATTACTTTTAAAATTTTTAAAATAATTATTTCATAATTAGAAATAAAACACATGTTTCTGTTTAAGTTTTTATTAAAGAATTAATAATATATGAAGAATGAATATTTTTATTTTATTTTAGAATATTTTAAATAAGTTTTTGCTATTAGTAATTGTTTATAATTTGTTTATAATTTCATTTGTTATTTAATTTTATTATTAATATTTTTTTTTAGAGAAATGACTAGAATATTTAAAGGTCTTTTGTTTACAACTAAGGTGTAATTTATTATAAAATTTTACTTTACACGAGCTTTTTTTTTTTCTATTTTAAGTTGGTATCGAGAAATTTTTAAGTTAAATTTTTAATTTAGATAAATTTTTATTGTAATTTTCCCTAAAAATTGAATTTTGAAGAAGAGTTAAATTTAATTTTATTTTTAAGTTTACGGTTGGTTATCAATTTAATAAATTGGATTTAATTTTGGATTAGATTAAAGTGAGAAATGTCAAGTGTTTTATGTTTTGGATTAATCATGTCAGGTCAAGATGTTTATTATTAAGACTCATTAGTAAATATAATAATTTAAAGTTTAAAAATAAGTCTTTTATTAATAAATTTTATGATAATAATTTTTCTACAAATGATTGTTAAGTAAGTTCAGTGTATATTAAAGATTATAAGTTAATAATCTTACAAAGAATAAAACTAATCTAAAAGCATTCTTTTTATATCTTTCATTATTGTTATGATATTACTAATACAAAATTTACATTAATAATACAAATTATTAATCACTAGTAATATATGTTACTCATTATTAATTATTACAAACTGTTTATTTAAACTATTACTAAATTTTTATTAATATTTGATATGAATAAATATAATGTAAAATAATTATGAATAATATAGAATAATATTGAATATTATTTATAGAAATATAATTAATTAATAAATAGATAATTAGTTAATTAATAATAAATCTTATAATTCAAATATGAAGAATTATTAAAAATTAGAAATTAGTAATTAGAAATTACTAATTAATAGTTCATATTTTAAGTAACATATTATATAACTATTAAATACATGATAAACATGATACATAATAATTAACATAATAATTAACATAATAATTAACATAATAATAAATAAATTTAATTATTGGAAAGAATTTTTTTTTTTTATTAGAATTATACGGATAGATTAATTTATAATCATAATAATAAAATAAATTAATTAATAATCATTTAATTATTAATATTCATTATTAAAATCTTAAAATATCTCGACTTGTAGTAGCCTGTGTAGAGCTCGTAGGTACGTGAAATTGAAACTTAGGTCCATAGATTCCTAGCAAAGCTAGTTAGAAGTTAATAGTTAGAGGTCAATAGCATCCCACCTTCTGGAGTTATGACACGTTATGTGTTTGTTTTTTTTTTTCTTTTTCTAAATCATTAACCCTTTAAAATAATTTATTTATTATCTAATCCTTGAATTTTTTTGGAATTCCATTAATTCCATTAAAAGTCCTTTTAAATTATATATATATTTTTTTTAATATTGAATATTGATTTCTAATTATTTTTAAAAATTTGAATTATCAGTGAATTAATTAAAAATTGATATATTTAAATTCATATTATAACATTTAATGTTAAAATTAAGATATAAAATAGTTTTATGATTAATAACGTTACTAGGTTAATATGTTGAATTATATATTAATAATCCAACAAAAATTAATTAATAATAATATAATTAAAATAATATAAGATAAATAGTTAAGTTATTTAAACACTTAATATCTAAGAATATTTTAAATAATAATTTCTTTGAAGGATTTATGAAATATTTATTTATTGAATTATTAGTATATAATTATTGTAAATACAATAACCTTACAAAGAACATAAAAGATAGATTTTTACATCTTTCTTTTATACTTTGTAAGTTACATAATAATAGTATTTAATTATAAGATATTAATAATATAGTAATATGAATATTAATAAAATATTAAGATAATAACAATATCGATATGTTTAAAATATTTAATATAACTAAATAAATTTAATTTATAATTATATAATTAATTTGAATAATTAAAAATAGTAGTTAATATATATGATGTAAACATATATATAAACATAATATAAATAAATACATGTGACGTCATATGTAGATAATTGAAATTATTAATATAAATCTTATTTACTAATATTCTCAGAATTATTAGGCCTAAGATAATTCTTTAAATATTAAATAAGAATTTATATTAATTATTAATTATTTAAATATATATATTATTTATAATTAAATAAATAATATTTTTTAACTATTGAAATGTAAATAACTGAAATTGAGATTTCAATTCAGTTATAATTTCAACATTTAAAATTTGGTTTACGAAAATAATAAGTTTTTAATAAAATATTATAATTTTCAAGTGGGCAGTTCCGCATTGGTCCAGTGGCTAGGATTCCACGCTCTCACCGTGGCGGCAGGGGTTCGATTCCCCTATGCGGAGGTTATAATTAATTTTTTTTTTTTTTTTTTTTTTTTTATATATATATATATATATATATATAAATTATCAATTTTACTGTTTCATAAAAGATAATTTTTAAAATAAAGATAAAGTAACATTTTGAATTATTAATCAATTTTTATACTCGAAATATAATAATTTATTAACCGTTTTTTTTTCTCTTAAATAATAAAATATAATATAAAAGCAAGAAAAGTGATTAATATTATTAATATTAAAAATATTAAATTAATTAAATAATTTTATAGAAATATTATTTAACACTAAAAATAATTGTTTATAAGATATTATTATATAACAAATATAAATAGTTTAAATACTAGTAGTTATATTGCTTCTATTATTATTTATTATTATAATTATAATTATTATTATTATTATTATTATTTTTTATTATTATTATAGCTATAATTTTTATTTTTGTTTATTTATTGTTATTATTATTTCAAAAGTACAATTTTTTATTGTTAATGAAAAAATAGGATAAATTATTAATAACCAAATTATCTTTTATTTTTTTTTTTTAAAAAAAAAAAAAAAAAGTAGAAGTAATTTAAATAATTTTTAATAATTAGAAAAAATGTTTTAAATATGAAAATGATTATATTTTTTATTTTTTCTATAAAAAAAAATAAAATACATTTAAAAATTTAGTATTAATTTTTTATTTAAACAAAAGACTTTATATATAGTTATTTTTAAGTTCTTTTATACTGTAATTCAAACATATATTTAATAATTCTGAAATAGTATAAAAGTTCGAATAAAAATATGGTTATAATTATAAAATATTAAAGAATATAAAATAATTATTTGTTTATTTTCTTATTTATGTATACAATAGTTTAATGTTTTTTTAGTTCTTTTTTAATTCTTGATTTGAAATTCCATCTAAATAAATAGATAATAAATTTCAAAAAAGAAAACTTTTTTTTTTTTAAAAATATTATGTTAAACTTTATTAATTATTTAATTTATTAATTCCAGTAGATTAACCAATTAAATTTCAGTATAATTTCAATGAAATTTAATATAGACATTTAAATATAATATTAATAATACAATATATTGTAATATATAATATATATCTAATTATTTTTTGATTATTTATTAATATTTATATTTAATTAGATTACATTAAAAAATGTTTAATTCAAAAATAATTGAAAGAAAAAAAAGACATTAATATTATTATATTCATATAGGACGATTGAAAAAAAAAAATTTTATATTAAAAATTTTTTTATATAAAATATTTGGAACTAACTATTTTTAAATAAAGTAAATAAAGTAAAAAGTACTCTTTTTTTTTTTTTTTTTTTTTTTTTTTTTTTTTTTTTTTTTTTTATACATTATATTATATAAATATATAAACCTTAAACTTTATTTAATAATAATAATATTAATAATAATAAAAATCATATCATAAATAATAATAATAATAAAAAATCATATCAAATATAATATTGTTAATCAATAAAATATGGTTAAAGAACTTTCAAATAAAGCTTCAGAAAAATTAAATAATAGTATAAGTACATTTAAAAATGAAATCGATGGGATAATTAAATGTCATTTTAATAATGACGATAAACTTGAAGATGATAAAAATAAATTAGATGCCATGAAAAAGGAAATAATTGAAGTGTTTATGAAAGAAATTAATGACTTATTCAATTACTGTTTTTTCATGGCTACTAAGGAAAATAGTGATAAGGATTCTGCTACTTCATTATATAATTCAGAATATAATAGATTAAATACTGGAGTTAATAAAAATTTATCTATTATTGAGAAAAAAAAAGACAATATTGATGAAGATATCTTTGAATTAAAAAATACAAAAACAATTGAGAATTTATATCTGAAATTGACACAATCTTTAAATGCTTTTGAGGGATGTCAAGAAAATATTAATAAGCTTTTAAACCGATTTGATAGTTATATTCCAGAAAGAAATAATGAAATTATAGATAATATTAAAATATTATTTAATCAACAAAGCTCGAATAATGATAAAAAATTAAATACTATCGAAAAAATATTAAATGAAACTAAAGCGAAAGCTGAAGATTCTGAAAAATTAGCTGTTCAAAATATAGATAGTGTTAAAGTCCTTAATGACCAATTAAAGATAAATACTAATTCTGTTAATACTATTAAAGACCAATTACAACAATGTACTAATCAATTAAACCAAAGAGATAATTCTTTTAGTATTTTTAAAATACAACTAAAACAAAATTCTGATTCTATTGAAACAATAATTGAGGAATTAGGTCGAAATACTGATGCTATTAACACTATTAAAGATCAATTAAAGCAAAATGATAATCAATTAACACAAAGTGATGATTCTTTTAAGACTATTAATAAACAACTAAAACAAAATGTTGATTCTATTAAAACCATTCATGAACAATTAAATTATTGTATTGATTTGGTTAATACCATTAATGAACAATTAAATCGAAATACTGATGCTGTTAACACTATTAATAATCAATTTAAGCAAAATGATGATCATTTAAACCAAAAGAATGATTCATTAGAAACCATTAAAAAACAATTAAAACAAAATATTGATTCAATTAAAATTATTAATAAACAATTAAACCAAAATATAGATTCTATAAAAGTCATTAATGACCAATTAGAACAAAATAAAGAATCAAAAGAAAAAATCAATAAATATATAATTCAACAGGATGATACTGTAAAAAAAATCGAAGAACAGCTTGAACAATATGAAAAGGATGTTAAAGAAAAATTAAATGAACTTGAAGAAATCTCAAAAAATAATTATGAAAAAATAATCAATAATAAAAATGTATGCCAAAGTATTACGGAACAACTCAACCAACATATAGAGACATCCAAAGAATCCTATAATAATATTAAAAAAGATTTGGATCAATTTAATAAAATGAAGGATGATCAGTCATCAGACATTAAACAACTTAAAAGTCAATTGAACAATTCTTTAAATCTTATTAAGGAGCGATTAGACGAATGTAATGAAGAAGATGAAAAACAACAACAGATGATGAGAAAAATTAAGGATAACTCTAAAAAATTAAATCAGCAGGACCTTAAACTTGAAAAAATGAATAAAGAATTAAATGAATTATTAGGTAATTACTTTAGTGAAATTGAAAAGAAATTGAAAAAATTTTCCATTAAAAATAAAGAAAATAAGGAAAACATTAAAAATATTGAAAAACAAGCAGATGAGAAAAATAAATGGCTTAAAAATCAATATGAGAAATTAAATCAATATATGAAAGAGATGGGTGAATTAGTCAGATCCAACGAAAAAAAATTAAACAAAGAAATCGAAAAAAGTAATGATATGCCTAAAATTATGGAACAAAGATTAGATAAAAAACTTCATAATGAAAAGGAAAAAATTATTAATGCAATAGATCAAAAATTAAGAATTATTAACACAGTGAAACAAAAATTAAATGAACTGGACGGTAATAATGAAAGAAGGAACAATTTAATTCAAAATCAATTTAAGAAAATGGAAAAATGTATAGAAGAAGTAAAGAATTTTGATAATTTATTAGATAAAATTCCAAGTTATGAAGGTAGTTTTTCATTAGGGGATGACTGTTTCTATAATGGAGAAGTTATTAATTCCGGTGGAAAAGGAATATTTAAAAACACTCTACTTGATTTTGAAATTGAAGGATACTTTAAAAATAATTCTTTGAATATTAATAAGCCATTTACATTCACTGGAAAATTTCGTAACCCAGTGACATTTGAATTAACCAATAATAAAGAAATAAATGATTTAAATATTTCATTAGATGAACTTTCAAAAGTAGAAAGAATAAAATGTGAAAAGGATTCCCTTTACTTAATATTTCCAAGAAAAGAGATTTCTCACTATACGGATGATAAAGGAGAAGGGATTATTCTTGATAAATCCTTTATATACAAAGGAGAATTAAATTCTTCAGATGAAATATGTGGTAAAGGAATTACGGTCAACTCCAATGGTGAAATATGTAAAAATAATAATTAGCTTTACTAATTAAGATGTGTTAAAAAATTATCATAGCCTAAATAGTAATAAAAATGATTATAAAAATTTGTTGTTAATATAATATTTGTATTTTTTTTTAAGGATGAAAAATAAATGAAAAATTTTAAAATTTTTAATAATTGAACACTTTCATTGGTAAATTTTATTTATTATTAAAAAATTGAAAAATGGAACTAAAATTTCTATTTATAATTTAAAAATTGAAAATTGGAACTAAAAAATTTTATTTATAATTTTTATAAATTTATTTATTTATTTATTTATTTATTTATTTATTTATTATTATTATTATTATTATTATTATTATTATTATTATTATTATTTTTTTTTTTTTTTTTTTTTTTTTTTTTTATTTACTTTTTTATTTTTATTAATACTTTACTCATTTATACTACTTCATTATTTTATTTTATTTTATTCTAATCTATTCTATTTTATTTTATTCAATCTGTATTTCATATTTATATTTCTACTATTTATTTTATTTTATTTATTTTATTTTATTTTATTCAATCTGTACTTTATATTCATATTGTACTATTTATTTTATTTTATTTTATTATATTTTATTTTATTATATTTTATTTTATTATATTTTATTTTATATAAAAGAGGACATAAAATATTGATTTTTTTGTTAATAAATTAAAAAAAAAAAAAAAAAAGATATAAAAAATGAATATAAAAATAAAATAACAAATAAAATATATATTAATATATATCGAATTTAAAATTTTAATTATAAAAAAAAATTTATTGAAAAATAATTAGTTAGTTCCATAAATATAAATTTTCATTTGATAAAAGTTAGTTCCAAATATATAAAATTTCAATTAATTAGTAAATTTTCTTATAAAAAAATTTTTTTTTATTTTTTTTTTATTTTTTTTTTTTTGTTTTTTTTTTAAAAAAAAATATTTATATAGACAATATTACTAGATTAATAATTTTTCAAAATACAAGAAAAAAAAATTGCTTTCTAAATCTTTTTATAAAATAAAAACTATAGAATATTTTATTAGCATTCATTTTAATATCATTTTCATAATATAATAATAATATTATTATTATTACTTTTATTTCTTAAAAAAATTTCTTTTATAAAAATAAGTTATAAATATAATATATATATATATATATATGAAAATGATTAGTGAAAAACAAGAAATTTCTAATAAACTAGATAAACTAGATAATAGTATAGATGCCTTTAAAAATGATTTAAATGAAATAATTAATAGAAATTTGAATAATTATTATAATCTTGAAATTGTTAAAAATAAATTATTAGATATGAAAAATGATTTAATTAAAAAATCATTGCAAGAAATTAACACTTATCAAAATAATATTAATTATGAAATAGATAATTTTTCAGAAAGTTTTGAAATCATTGACCAAAGTCTAGATGAATACACAGGAATTAAAAATAGAATAGCCATATTCGAACCAGGAAGAGATGACAAAGAAGTAATGTCATCATCACTAAAAAAAAAGCCAAGTCGTTTAAGTTTAAAAACAAAAAAAAGTTTCCTTCAAGATAAAATTATAAATGAAGAATCTGAATTAAAAAATTCAGAAAAAATTGAAAATTCAGAATTACAATTGATTCTTAAAGATCTTTTGAAAAAATTGGAAGAAAATACTGATTTAGTTAATTCATGTTATAAGCAATTAAGTCAAAACAACACTGATTCCGTGAAAGACATAAATGAAGTAAAAAATTCTCTTAGTGAAGTTAATAAACAATTAATGAAAAATAATGATTCTGTTAAAATTGTTGGTGAGCAATTGACACGAAATACAGATTCTGTTAAAGCTATGAATGAAAATTTAAAACGAACTACTAATTTAGTTAACTCTTGTAATGATCGATTAGGACAAAATACTACTTCGGTGAAGGACATGAATGAAGTATTAGATAAAAAGGATATTGATACTATTAAGACACATTTAGAAAAAAATACTGTGTTTATTGAAGTTGTTAATAAGAAATTAACTCAAAAAGATGAATCTCTTAACATAATTAATGAACAATTAAAACAAAGCACAAATCTCGTTAAAGACATGAATGAGCATTTAAAACAAACTTCTGAATCACTTGAAACCATGAATGAACTAATAAAGCAAAAGGATGATTCTTTTAATGGTATTAATGAACAATTAAAGAAAACTAATGATTCAGTTGAAGTCATTAATGAATTATTAAAGCAAAAAGAAAATTCTCTTGATGAACAATTTAAAGCAAATATTGATTATAATAAATCTATGAATAAACAACAGTTAGATCAAAAGGATATTAATACCATTGAGACACATTTGAAACAAAATGCTGAGTTTATTAAAACTGTTAATGAGAAATTAACACAAAAGGATGAATCTCTTAACATAATTAATGAGCAACTAAAACAAAATACAGATCTCGTTAAAGACATGAATGAGCATTTAAAACAAACTTCTGAATCACTTGAAACCATGAATGAACTAATAAAGCAAAAGGATGATTCTTTTGATGGTATTAATGAACAATTAAAGAAAACTAATGATTCAGTTGAAGTCATTAATGAATTATTAAAGCAAAAGGAAAATTCTCTTAATACCATTAGTGAACAATTAATAGAAAATACTGATTATGTAAAGGGCATGAATGAACTGTTAAAGCAAAAGGATAATTCTCTTGATAACATTAATGAACAATTGATAGAAAATACTGATTCTGTAAAAGCCATGAATGAACTAATAAAGCAAAAAGATGATTCTCTTAAAGGAATTAACGAACAAATGAAGCAAAATACCAATACTGTTAACTCTGTTATTAAAGAATTACAAGAAAACACTTTTTCCGTCAATACTTACAATGAACAATTAATTCTAAATACTGGTTCTATTAAAAAAGTTGTTGATCAAGTGACACAAAACAATGACTCCGTTATAGTCATAAAGAAGCAATTAGAAAAAAATGAAGAAAAAAATGATATTAATTTTAAAAATATGAGCAATAGGATGGATAAGATGGAAGGAATAAATGAAAGTAATGAGAAAAGATTCACTCAAATAGAAACTTTATATAAAAACATTGCTGAACAATTTAATCAGTATTTAAAGAACATTGAAGAATCTTTTGATAATATTAAAAAAGATTTAGATCAACATGATAAAGGAACGAATGATCAGTCAACAGACATTAAACAACTTGAAAATAAATTGAACAAATCTATAAATCTTTTGAAGCAAGAGTTTGAGGAATTTGAGAAAGAAGGTAGCAAACAACTACCTCAAGAAGAATTAATAAATAAATATAATTCCCTATCTAAGAAATTTAAACAACAAGAAACCAAACTTGAAGAAATAAATAAAGAATGTAATGAAATAATGAAATACTTTATTAAAACCGGGAACAAATTAAAAAAATATTCACTTAAAAATAAGGAAAGCAAAGAAAACTTTAAAACCATTAATAAGCAAACTAGTGAAATGAACGAATGGTTAAATAAAAAAATACAAGAATTACATGAATATATTGATAAAGTTAATAATTTAGCTAAATCCAATGAAATAAAAATTAACAAAGAAACTGAAAAAAGTGATAAAATATCAATAAATATACAAAATTTGGATAAGAAAATCAAAAACGAAAAGTTAAAAATAACTAAGTTAAATAAAACATTAAATGATTTTGATAATGCTAATAAAGAAAAGAATAATAATATCCAAAGCCAAATTAAAAAAATGGAAAAAAGTATAGAAGAAGTAAAAAATACAGACAACTTATTAGATAAACTTCCAAAATATGAAGGTAGTTTTTCATTAGGGGATGACTGTTTTTATAATGGAAATGTTATTAATTCCAGTGGAAAAGGAAAATTTAAAAACACTCTACATGATTTTGAAATTGAAGGATACTTTAAAAATAATTCTTTAAATATTAATAAGCCATTTACATTCACTGGAAAATTCCGTAACCCAATGACATTTGAACTAACCAGTAATAAGAAAATAAATAATTTTAAGATTTCAATGGAAGAACTTTCAAAAGTAGAAAGAACAAAGTGTGAAAACGATTCAATCTACTTAATATTCCCCAAAAAAGAGACCTCCAATTATACAGAAGATAAAGAAGAAGGAATTATTTTTAATGAAAACTATATATACAAAGGAGAATTAAATTCATTAGACGATATCTGTGGTGAAGGAATTAGAATTACTTCAGAAGGAAAGATTTTTAAAAATAAATGTTAATTTTTATTTTATTTTTTTTTTGTTAAATAAAAATATAAAAAAATAAAATATTTTTAATTTTAAATTTTTTTTTTTGTTAAATAAAAATATAATAAAATGAAATATTTTTAATTTTAAAGATAATATTAAAATCACTAATATATATATATAAATATATTTATATGATTTTATATTATATCTTATTTTTTTATTATTTTTATTATTTTTTATAATATTAATATTATTATTTTTTAAAAGAATAAATAAATAAATAAATAAATAAATCTAAAAAAAAAATAAATAAATATAGACATTTTTTAAATATTTACAATCTTATTAATCATTTAAAAAAATAAATTAATAAACATTAATATTATTTTTTAAATTATAATTAATAACAAAAAAAAAAAAAAAAAAAAAAAAAAAAAAAAAGTGTTTAATAATAAATAATTATTTGATTAAATAATATATTTTTACGATTATTATTTTACTATCATTAAATATAATTTATTATTATTATTATTATTATTATTATTATTATTATTATTATTATTATTATTATTATTATCATTATTATTATTATTATTATTATTATTATTATTATTATTATTATTATTATATATTTTTTTAATTTTTATATTTCTAGGTAAAATGTTTAAAGTATAATATATGAATATTATCCATATGAAAATGGGTTATTCATTATTCATATTATATTATATTTATCGTCTTCAAAGTCTAATTATTATATAAAATATTAAAAAAATATATATTATTTAATATAGTTATAAATCATAATAAAAAGTAAAGCCAAAATTATAAATTAATTATTTTTTTTTTTTAAACTTAAATTTATACCTAATGATGTAGACATGTTTTTGGTTGATAGAAAAGGAATAGCCTATATGAGGTGTACTAATTACAGCTTTCTGTGATTCTGATGATAATCGATGGTTATCCTTTCTAAAGTGGCTTCTAGTACGAAGGTACGAAGAGTGTAAATTGGAATACTGGAAGACTATTGAAAATGAACCTGATGTTTTATATTGTTTTAAACTGGATATATAGTAACATTGGAGTTGTATAATTAATAATATCATGTAATTTCTACATATTATCGTTTTAATGAATCTATTGTATTTTTTTTTTAGCATTATTTTGTATATGAATTTTTCTATAGTATTATTTAAACTCTCATGTAGCTATTGTAAAATGGAAATGTAGGAGACTGATTTACTTCAGAGCTTGTGTTTAATACATAATTTAACGGATGGGAATCTTTTTATAGTTTTTCACTACTAATATATATATATATTTTTTTTAAATTTAATTATAGCTAATTTATGATTATTCAACAGAAATTTTTTTTTTTTTACGTTTTAAAGAGCTTTATTAATTGAAAGAATAGCAATTATTCAAAGGATAAAAGGAAACGATTAATTCATTTTAACAGTATATACGAGTAGTTTTGTATCAATAACTTTCTAACCCTTGTGAAAAATTATAAATATTATAACAGCAATACCGGATAAAATCAATTATTTACAAAATCATCAAGAACAACGATATATTTCAAGCTTTCATATATTCAACACTAACAATTTTTTTTTTAATATTATTTAAAAGGAGTTTACTTTCTCTTTTTATTTTTTTATTTTTGTTGCCTTGGTCTTCCCAAATTCCTTAGTGCATCAGAATCTTTCCAGTAATCTTTAGAAAGACTATGACCTGAAGAATCTGACCCTAAGAATTTATAATGAGAATGCCAAACTTTTAATTTTTCATCTGTAGAAGAAACAAGTTCATTATTATAATTTTTAATAGGACGAGAGAGACCGTGAAAGATTGATTATTTATTCTTACATTATTTTTAACCTATTTCCATGCTTTCCTACTATCCTTTTTAAGAGCTAACGAAACATCCAATTTTAATCCAATATAAATATTCTTTTTTCCTAAATTCGTTACATTTTTTATGAATTGATACACAAAGTCTGTTATACGAGTCAACTATTTTAGCAAATTCATTGGAATCATTTGCAGAAACATAACGCTTAATTTGTTTGTATTTAATATGCTTTATCTTTTGAAGACAATAAAATTTTCGTGACATTCTAAACATCGCTTTCCTAATTACTGTTGAAGATGTAATCGATAAATCCTTAGCTATGGAAATGGTAGTATTAATGAACTTTTCAATAACACAATCTATTGAAAGTTCTTCATTTTCTATTTCTTCACTAAGAATTTCAAATTTATTGTGATGACATATTTCTTTCTTTTGTTCAAGACATTTATACCTATCTCATCTTACAAATTTTTTTGGTAACAAAAATGATTCATCTGTGGCAATTTTCTTACAATAAACCATGAGAGGTATATGATCAGATACAGAAGGATAATCAACAAAATAAGCACTTGATATTTTAACCAGCATACTTGAATTGACTAACGCATGATCAATATCTGATGAATAACTACCTCTTGTCCATGAAATAGGTAAACCATTAATCGGAAGAATAAACCAGTTATCAAGGTTACTATTGGATAATTTATCTTGTAAATCAGAGGTACTCATGTTAAATTCTCCAAGAAGAATAGATGGATGATTAGTGTGATTCTGAAGCCATGAGAAAACTTCTGAAAATGCATATCGGACTTGTAATGAGTGTTTCTTAGTGGGAATATGGACATTACCAACATAGACTATAAGTTGTTAAAGACACAAGATAAGTATAGGAATTATCTTCTAGTACTGCTTGACATGAGACATGATAACCAAGATATAAACCTCTGCAACCTGGAGTAGTAGGATCCATTCTTTTCAAGAAATATTTATAGTTGGGAAGTGTTACTTTACATGGATTTCTAGCTTCATTGGTAGCATTACCTGCTTCCCGAAAACATATAAATAATGGTTTAAATATTGTGTTGAAGTACTCAATACTATCTCTTTTCACAAAATTCCATCCGTTGGTATTCCAACAAAGACAAAAAGAAAATTTTCCTGTGTTAGAATGTGAAAATGGATTTTGAGAATTAAGATTAGGAATATTGGGAGCAATTAGTTTATGATTGCCATTATTAAATGCCGAAAAGAAACCTTATGATTCCATTCAGAACATCTACAATATGAAATTTTAACTCCTGATAGTGCTTTTTTAAATACTTTTTTAAATTTTTTGAGATTGAAATTTGGATTGTATACTTTTATCCTGAAGAAGCTATCATTGAAATTGGTAATTCTTTTTACTGACAAAATATTAACATTGAATTTTTTGCATTTAGAATGAATAAATTCCTTCATTTTAGCATTAGTCCATGAGTGTATACCACGGATAAAAATCAACCCTGTGTTGTCAATAGATGTTCCATAGCAGCGAGAACCCCGGTGAAATATCTTTTCCATAATGAATTAAAAAGACTACAATTTAAAAAAATGAAACAATGAAAACTAAAATTCTAAAAACTAAGAAATATAGATAAATTTTTTTTTTTTTTTTTTTTTTTTTTTAACGGCAGCAAACTTGTTTCATCTTTATTAATTAAATATTTGATAAAATACATGTAATAAAATAATAAAAAAAAAAGAAAGATAAAAAAATAAAAAAAAAATAAAACACAAAATAAAATAAAATAATGGTATAATATATTCTAGTTTCATTTAATTAATATTTGTAAGACTTCACAAGGGCATTATTATACTGAAGTATAATAATTAACTTTGACTTCGCAATGTTAATCATAATTTTAAGATACAAAATTATGATCTTCATTGGTTGCGCTAGCCCTGCTGGCCTGTTTTACTGTTTCTTCAGCATTGACGCTCTTGGTAGTAGTAGTACGATTCGATTTGAACCTATTGAACAAAGACCATTGCTGGCCAATAGCAATAGGTATAATCGACTGGAGAAGTGCCGCAGTAACCACTAAGAACGGAGTATCAGAATAAGCACCTGATTTCATCTGGCACTTAAATAGATCCTTCCATTCCCTTGTACTGTTATTAATACTTCAACCTCCAAGAAGGAAATGAAACACTTTTTCATACACATTAGAATCAATATACACATAATTTTCAATACTATTACTAACATTACTAAAAATACTATTACTAGTAATACTATAACTATTATTACTATTACTATTATTACTATTACTATTATCATTATTACTATTAACTATATCATTTGTTAGGTTGCCACGGTTAAAAGCATTATATAAAAGTAAAATTTTATCATTAACTTTACTACGAATATGATTGAAAAATGGACAATCAATTATTTTTTTTTTTTTTTTTTTTTTTTTTTTTTTTTTTTTTTTTAGACAGGGAAGAGAATACACTTCCAAAACTTTATTAATTTTTATTAAAAAAATACATGTAGGTGAAAAAGTACATTTAAAATTAAAAATAAAAATAAAAAGTTAAAAAATTAAAAAATAAAAAAGCTCGAAAATACTATGTATGTATTTCGGCAAGTTGTACTTTGCGAGAATTTTTCCCTTCCTATCAAATAAAAAAGAAATAAAATTTAGAAGTAACATCTTTAAAATAGATAGTGTGGTGTCCACTAAACTCTCCCCGGATTCATCATTTATTGAGCTACTGGGGCGAGAATCACCCTTCGTAGTAATAGATGATAATCCTGTATTATCATTATGCCTTATCAGTACGACGTCGACGCTCTTGGTTAAGTTTGGTATTTTGCAATACCTATCAAATAATAGCTCAAACGAACTACTAATGATAGGTATTGCACTTGTTAAGAATTCCGCCAAGCCCACAATTTTTGGAACAGGTGACTCAGATGAACCTTTGAAAAGTAGTTCATTTAATTGTCTCTGTTCCCCACTATCGAAATGTAGCTCATTTAAAACTAAAGTCCCACCAAGAAGGAACAAGTGTATGTAATGATTGATATAATCTTCAAAATTAGAAATAGAGTCATAGGAAGAAAGAGGATTAAACGCTCTAATCTTCCTAAGGAATAAAACATAGAGATCATCGATGAAATTTAAAGAATTCCATCTAAAAGATGCAAGAGCATCGCATTTAAAAATCCAATGTTCAAAAGATTGTTTATCTTCGCCACAACAGGGGCAAGACTTGGAACAATCTTCTGAAACTCTACCCATTCTAATAGCAATAGTAGTATTGTATTTATAACCACAGCGTAAACGTATAATCCACGAAAACCCTAAGTTGAATTGGGGATATTTTAAGCTAAGCATAATTATAGCTTTATTGTTTGAGAACTTATTACAATCGTAATTTTGACCTTTAATACCTTGAAATTTGGCAACTTATTTCCAGTAACGTTCTAAAATATCGTCATATTTTTCACATTTATATTTTTTGATTTTTTAAAACAGTGTTCTAGATTCTTTAGTCCAGGAATAATTTTTTTTTTTTTTTTTTTTTTTTTTTTTTTTAGACTAGGAATAAACTTTATTTAATAATATTTTTTTTTTTAAAAAAAAATACATGAAGTTTAAATACATGAAATTTTTTTTTTTTTTTATATATTAATATTAAAAAACTACGTTATGAGATTCGAGGACGAAAAGGCCTCTAACTCTTCCCATTCATCGAAGATAACTCCATGTGGATGAAAATTATCATTCGAATCTGTATCAGAATTTCTTCTTTGCCTTATCGTTACGACGTCGACGCTCTTGACAACGGTAGGTCTAACACTATACAAATCGATCATGGTGTAAAAATCACCAATCACAATAGGCATAATGTTAGTAAGGAATTCCGCAAGCCCCACAAAATATGAAATCGGGAAAGAAGACTCGTTCGAAGGTGATTGAAAAATATTATTAATATATCGCCTTCTTTCCCCCGAGCCGATCTTTAAGATTTCAAATACTGCATTTCCGCCAAGAAGGAGACACAGCACGTAAAAATTGATATTATCATCAAAATCTTCCTCTTTATCATCAGGAATGTTCAATGATTTCTCATGAACAATAAGAGAAAAATTAATAAAAATTTCATCAACAAAGGGAATGAAATGTTGCCTAAATTCTTCAAATTTAGGACATAAAAGTATCCAGTGTGTAAAACTAGGTATGCTGTTACTCTCACCACAACAAGGGCAGTATGTTGGGCAATTTTCTGATACTAGATTACTTTTAACATACGTTTTTACATCAAATTTGAATCCACATTTAATTCGTCCAATCCAAAAAAATCCAAGAGAAAATTGTGAATATTTAAGTGATAGACGTTGAATAAATTTTTTAAAACCAAATTTAAATTTCTTGTATTTTGTAGATCTGATCGCAGGAGTGCTTGAATAATGAATATTTTCCCAGTAAAACTTCCTTATTTCTCCAGGAAGTTTATTATTGTGCTTGTGTACTGCTAAACTCCGTGCTTTTTTCGTCCATGAATAGTGAGAAAGTGTAGGTATATTTTTGACTAAATGAGAAATAATACAAGAAGAATCTTTCCACTTTTTAAAGCATCGAATCATCGCCTTAGCACAAAAACTAGCTATAGGAGGTATAGAAAGTTCCTTAGACATATTGTAAATTGAAGTATTGGAGGTTTTATTTTTAAACCCGAAACTCCAGTACAAACCTCGATTAAAAGCAGTTTGAGCTTTTTCAGTATTCTTTTTATTTGAACCAAGTAAGGGAGCATAATAAAGAACTGAACTAAGGACAAAAGAAACTAGTATACGAGTTTTAAAGTAGAAAGGAACATTCCTATTGGTTAAAAAACTAAAGAAAGAGTTAACTGTATAATTAATTTTACTATTCATCTTAGCAATAATAGGTTTTAAATCCAACGATTCATTAAAAGGTATACCAAGATATGTATATTGATTAGTGCTTGGTATATAGTTCATACCAAGTCTAAATGTAGACTTGGTATATATTCATAATGTCTTGAAGGTATAAAATTCTTTGGTTTAACAACTAGTGTAGCGCATTTATTGATTCCAAAGGTTTTTTTTTTTTTTTTTTTTTTTTTTTTTAACGGCAGCAAACTTGTTTCATCTTTATTAATTAAATATTTGATAAAATACATGTAATAAAATAATAAAAAAAAAAGAAAGATAAAAAAATAAACAAAAAATAAAACACAAAATAAAAATAAAATAATGGTATAATATATTCTAGTTTCATTTAATTAATATTTGTAAGACTTCACAAGGGCATTATTATACTGAAGTATAATAATTAACTTTGACTTCGCAATGTTAATCATAATTTTAAGATACAAAATTATGATCTTCATTGGTTGCGCTAGCCCTGCTGGCCTGTCTTACTGTTTCTTCAGCATTGACGCTCTTGGTAGTAGTAGTACGATTCGATTTGAACCTATTGAACAAAGACCATTGCTGGCCAATAGCAATAGGTATAATCGATTGGAGAAGTGCCGCAGTAACCACTAAGAACGGAGTATCAGAATAAGCACCTGATTTCATCTGGCACTTAAACAGATCCTTCCATTCCCTTGTACTGTTATTAATACTTCGACCTCCAAGAAGGAAATTAAACACTTTTTCACACACACTAGAATCAATATACACATTATTTTCAATACTATTACTAACATTACTAAAAATACTATTACTAATATTATTATTACTATTATAACTATTACTATTATTACTATTACTATTATCATTATTACTATTAACAATATCATTTGTTAGGTTGCCACGGTAAAAAGCATTATATAAAAATAAAATTTTATCATTAACTTTACTACGAGTATGATTGAAAAAGGGACAATCAATTAACCAATGACTTATCCATTGTTTATTACTTTTACAACAGGGACAAAAATTAGGACACATTTGGTCCACTATTTTTGCAGCTTTAGCAATTCTAGCATCTAATCTATATCCGCTTCGTGCTCTCAATAGCCAATAGAAACCATATGAAAGATCAGGATAGTCATAACAAAGTTTTATAAATTTTGATGTTTCTTCGAATTTGTTTTTGTCATAAAACTCAGCTTTAATAGAATTGATTTTCATATCTCTTTTCCAATAAAAATCCTTGATTTTATTATCGTTATTACCTCTTTTCTCTAGTTTACGTTTAAGAGTTCTACTTTCTTTTGTCCATGTATATTTTCTAGATTTTGGAATATTATTAACTAAATAGGAAATAATACAATTTGAATTTTTCCATTTATCAAAACATTTGACCTGAGACAAAGCACACTTAGCTGACAATGGAGGAATATGTAAATCTTTTGAAATAGAATATACATTAATAAATGATTTGGCTTTTTGTATACCTGCAATCCATCTTAATCCTTTATTAATTAATTTCTGAGTATTATTTGTTCTCGTTTTATTCGAACCAAGTAAAGGTGCAAAGTAAGAGACTTTACTAAGTACATAAGAGTTAATTATAATCTTCTTAAATGGAATAGGAATTTTGGAATTTGAAAGAAATTTACTAACAGAAAAGAAAGCTTTAGTTACTTTAGAGTTAAGTAATTTAATAATAGGTTTCAACGATAAGCTTTTATCAAATGGTATACCTAAATAGGTATAACATTTAGTTATTGGAATTGGTTGACCAGCAAGATAAAAAGTAGGATCTCTTTTATTTTGAAAAAGAGGTGTGTCTGGTCGAATCACCATCGTTGCACACTTATTAATTCCAAAATTCATCATATTAAATTTAGCCCATTCATTTACCTTCTTAAGCATTTTTTTCAACTTAGTTCTTGACGGTGCGCATAGAACAATATCATCTGCAAAGAGTCCACCACAACATCTAGATTCGCCTAAAGGAATTCCAAGTTCTGAAACATCATTAAAAATGTCATTAATAAAAAGATTGAAAAGAATTGGTGATAGTGGACAACCTTGTCTAACTCCTTTCATAATATTAAAATATTCCGAATATTGATCATCAATTTTAACACTAGCTTTGGATGTCAAATATAGATTTTTTATAAATTGATAACATTTACCTCTAATACCTAAAGCATCTAATTTATATAAAATATTACCTATTGGAACAGAATCATATGCCTTTTTTAAATCTAGAAAAGCTAGGTAAGTTTCTTTATTATCATTTTTACGCCTTTGACAAATTTCTCGAATTGAAATAAATAAACTAACACATTCTTCTTTTGTACGAAATCCAAATTGCTCTGGCCTAATAAAATTATTTTTAAGTCCATATTCTGAAATTCTTTTGGAGACTATTTTCGAAATGAGTTTAATACCATTGTTAATCAGAGAGATACCTCGATAATTGTCACAATCAGATAGATCATCTCCTTTTTTAGGAATAGATATAATACTTGCTTCATTCCATGAGCTAGGAAATTCTCCATTCCAAATTCTTGAGTATATCTTCTGTAAACAATTTAAACCAGAAGAAGAATTATTTACTGAATTTTCGTCATCCGGAGGAATTAAAGCTTTATAAAATTCAATAGGAATTCCATCCGGGCCTGAAGCTTTAAAATTTGGAGTAGCCAAAATTGCTTCTCTAATTTCTTCTATACTGATGTCTTGATTTATATCCCATTCATTGTGTCTCGTATACTTAAATGTTCCATTGGAAAATTTATTATACCATTCGATTAATGCACTATTGATATCAGAATGGCTTGAAGCAAGTTTTTTATAGTGATTGTGCCATACTTCTAACTGTTCTTTAGTAGAAGTAGCTAGTTTACCATTTTTGTCCTTTACTGGAGAATTTGACATATTTTTAAATTTATCTACTTTTGCTGTTGTTTTAAGCCATTTCCAAGCTTTTTTAGGGTTATGAGATTTCATATATTCACATCCTGTATTAATCCAATGTTGGTATTCAGTTTTCCTATAAATATTACACATATGATGAATAATTTTGCACATTCTATTATATTTATCAATTAATTCTTCAAATTCATCTAAATTATGATAAGAACCTCTTCTTTTAATGGATTTATATAATTTCATTTTGAGTTTTTGCAAATTAAATATTTTCTGCGACATATGAAAAAAAGATTTTCGAACTTCTGAAATTGACGTGATATTAAGTTCCTTAGCAATATTGAATGAAGTTGAAATAAATTTCTTTGAAATATCATCAATACTAATATTAGGATCTGGAATCACTTCCTCTAATACACTAAAATAGTTGTTGTCAAAAATTGATTCTTTTTCATTTATACATTTTAATCTATCCCATTTAACTGTCTTTTTAGGCAGAGAGAAAGAATTATCTGAATTAACTGATGAAAAACATTTACTTTTTATTAATAAAGGTTTATGATCCGAAATGGGGGGAAAGTCAATAAAAGTACCATATGAAAGTAAATCTAACATATGATCATTGACAATCGCATGATCTATATCAGATTCTCTATTACCTCTACTCCATGAAATTGGGGAGCCCCATAAGGGAAGAATTTTCCAATTACTAAATTTAGAGAGCAAATTACTTAATTTCTCAGTAGGTAAATTAAAATCACCAACCAACATTGAAGGATGAGAAGAGTGACTATTTAACCAAGACAATATTTCAATTCTAGCAGCTCTAGCATGAAGGCTATGGCCACTATGAGGTACGTACACATTACCAATAGAACATTTAGTGAAATTCCAAAAATTATAAGTATACAAGGAAATAATATACTCATAAGTGTTGTTTTCAAGAGAGGCTTGACAAGAATTATGAAACCCAATATAAAGACCTCTTTTACCGGGAATTTCATTATTAGCTTTTTTGAAGAAATGTTTGTAGTTTTTTAATGATACTCGACATGGATATTTACTGCTAGAACCTGAACCATTTCCTGTTTCCTGAAAGCATAAGAAAAGTGGTTTGTACATTGAAATAAAGAATTCAACACTGTCTTTTTTATCAAGGTTCCATCCATTAGTATTCCAACTGACACATAGAGAAAATTCTTTAACTGTATTATTATTAATATGAGTGTTATTAATATTATTGGAATTATTATAATTGATTGAACTGAAATTTGAATTTGAATCTGAGCTTGAAACTGAATTTAAACATAAATTTGAAATTGAACTTGAACTTGTACTTGAACTTGTACTTGAACTTGAACTTGAAATTGTACTTGAACTTGGACTTGAACTTGAACTTGAACCTGTACTTGAACTTGTACTTAAACTTGTACTTGAACTTGAACTTGAGCTTGTACTTGAACTTGTACTTGAACTTGAACTTGAGCTTGTACTTGAACTTGAACATGAATCTGTATTTGAACTTGAATTTGAATTTTGACTTGAATCTGCATTTGAATTTGAAGTAGTGAATAAGTTGATATTATAAGATGAATTCACTTTTTCTGATAAGGCAAAATGTTTCCTTTTGAGTGAAGAAAAACTGTATTTATTATTCCTTTTGCTACAATTAATAACGTTAATTGAAGCACGTTTGAAACTATTAACAATACAATCAGTAATAGATGATAATTCTTCTTCATTACCTACTATTTTAATTTTAAAGAATGCATCATTAAAATTAGCAATACGTTTAACTGATAAAACCTTATCATTTAATTCATTCAGAGTTTTCTTTAAATGTCTTCTCATTTTGATTTCTGGCCAAGATCGAAGTCCGCGGATAAAGAGTAGTTTCGTATTCTCCATTGGTATACCGTGGCACCTTGAACCTCTTAGAATGAAATTCTTATTTCTTATAAATTGGATTTCCATAATAGTAATAAAAAACTAAAAATTAATAACTAAAAAAAAAAAAAAATAAAAAAAAGTCAATTTTTATTATAAAGTCTTGAGTATAATGAGAATTGTAATAATTTTATATCTTTTTGGAGTAAATAATTTCGATAATTAGTAGTTTGTTGAATGATTGAAAAATAATTTGATTTAGCACTTTTTTCAGTATATTATTTAAATTGAATATCATAAAGTATTTAATGACTAAGATTGAATTGATGAAATAAAATGGCACAAATTAGTAAAGAGTTAAATAAATTACTACAAGATTTAGAGTGAATCAATCTCTTACAACGTGATACATGAAATATAAAGTTGAAATACAATTGAATACAATAGATTCTTACATGAGAATAGTAATACTACATGAAAATAGAAATACAATGAAAATGTATTACTAATTCTTGGGTGTAACTTATTTAACAATGTTCCAAAAATGCACCATTATATTCCGCAGTGAGTGTTCACCAGAAAAATTTTACCAATAACATTACCATTGCGCATAATGTTATTTTTTTTTTTTTAGACTAGGAATAAACTTTATTTAATAATATTTTTTTTTAAAAAATACATGAAGTTTAAATACATGAAATTTTTTTTTTTTTTTTTATATATTAATATTAAAAAACTACGTTATGAGATTCGAGGACGAAAAGGCCTCTAACTCTTCCCATTCATCGAAGATAACTCCATGTGGATGAAAATTATCATTCGAATCTGTATCAGAATTTCTTCTTTGCCTTATCGTTACGACGTCGACGCTCTTGACAACGGTAGGTCTAACACTATACAAATCGATCATGGTGTAAAAATCACCAATCACAATAGGCATAACGTTAGTAAGGAATTCCGCAAGCCCCACAAAATATGAAATCGGGAAAGAAGACTCGTTCGAAGGTGATTGAAAAATATTATTAATATATCGCCTTCTTTCCCCCGAGCCGATCTTTAAGATTTCAAATACTGCATTTCCGCCAAGAAGGAGACACAGCACGTAAAAATTGATATTATCATCAAAATCTTCCTCTTTATCATCAGGAATGTTCAATGATTTCTCATGAACAATTAGAGAAAAATTAATAAAAATTTCATCAACAAAGGGAATGAAATGTTGCCTAAATTCTTCAAATTTAGGACATAAAAGTATCCAGTGTGTAAAACTAGGTATGCTGTTACTCTCACCACAACAAGGGCAGTATGTTGGGCAATTTTCTGATACTAGATTACTTTTAACATACGTTTTTACATCAAATTTGAATCCACATTTAATTCGTCCAATCCAAAAAAATCCAAGAGAAAATTGTGAATATTTAAGTGATAGACGTTGAATAAATTTTTTAAAACCAAATTTAAATTTCTTGTATTTTGTAGATCTGATCGCAGGAGTGCTTGAATAATGAATATTTTCCCAGTAAAACTTCCTTATTTCTCCAGGAAGTTTATTATTGTGCTTGTGTACTGCTAAACTCCGTGCTTTTTTCGTCCATGAATAGTGAGAAAGTGTAGGTATATTTTTGACTAAATGAGAAATAATACAAGAAGAATCTTTCCACTTTTTAAAGCATCGAATCATCGCCTTAGCACAAAAACTAGCTATAGGAGGTATAGAAAGTTCCTTAGACATATTGTAAATTGAAGTATTGGAGGTTTTATTTTTAAACCCGAAGCATAATGTTATTAATTAACACAAAATATAACTTTACTACTATTTTGCACCAGTACTGTGGATCTACTTTATAAGAGTAAAGTTAATTCCCCTTGCAGGCGATTTAAATACATAAATCGAGTACACCCCTGCTCGGGTAACCATAACTTTTACATTTATCAAAAATATCATTGATAAATATATTGAATAAAATAGGAGAGAGAGGACACCCTTGGCGAACACCACGATTATAATACAGTTTGATTTACTCCATTTTGCAAATGATTTAATCTGTAAGGCTACGCAGACACCAGCAATAGGAGGAATGCTTAGATCTCATCTCTTACCTAATAAAACTTTTTTTTTTTTTTTTTTATTTACCATTTAATTTCCTATCCAAAGTCCTTGATTCTTTAGTCCATAAGACAAAAAAAAAAAAAAAAAAAAAAAAAAAATCATGACAATATCACTAATATTAAATATTTCCTATTTTCTCCACAACTTTAAATTACTATAATTAAAATATTATTTCTATTATTATTATAGAATAAAAATAACAAAATAAATAAATTTTATTTAAAACTTTTTTTTTTTTAAAAATTATTAATTTTTTTTATTTATTTAATATTCTTTTTTTACACATTTATAAATTTAAAAATTAAATAATAATGATTAATTACGAGATACAAATTATGAAAAAAAAAATGTATATTCTATTTAAAATTATTTACTTCGAAATTATAATTAGATTATAAAAATAATTATTATACAAAATTATTTTTTCTAAATAAAAATATAAAAAATAAACATAATTATATTATTATTAAAAATTTTGAAATTTCGTTGTTTTGTTTTTACTTTGATTTTTTAAAAAAGAAATCAAAAAAAAAAAAAAAGGAATGCTTGGATTTTGTTTTTTTTTATAAATATTAAATTCTAATCATTTTATAAAAATACATATAAGTTAAGGATAAAATTAAACTACTTTTTCTTCTCTTTGAATGAATTAATTTTATATTTTTTTTTTCTTTATATTCTTTTTTTTAAATTGTAATAATTAAATTATCAAATTCCATTTAAATTTTTCTGAATTTTTTTGTTATTAATAATTTTTAGAATTTCTTTTATTGACTTCATTTTATACAGTGAATTATAAAAATTCTTTAAATTTTATTTCACCTTTTTTTCATTTTCTTTCTTCTTCTTCCTTGCTGAAAATAAAATTAAGTGAAAAACAAGATAGACAATGAAATAGCTCTTTTTCTTTTTTTTTCGTAATATTTTTTATTGAAATACTAATTATTTAATACTTCTAAATTTTTCAAAAATTTTCTTTGGAATAGATAATTCATTTTTTTTCTTTTTTTTTGCCTTCATTCAAATCAAAAGCTTCTTTTGTACTTTCTTTAAAAGAATAAATAATTTAATGAATATAAAAATTTAATTCATTAATACGAAGAACTCGAATGTAAAAAAATATATATATATTTTTTTAAAACAAGTTTCTCCTAAAAATAAATTAAATGCTTAAATGGTTGTTTTCCTTTATCATATTTATTGATTTTATTCCTTTCCTTTCTTTTTCTTTCTTGTTTTAAAAATCTTTTGATAAAAAAATTTTATTCTTCGAATGTGAAAACATTTTTTCTAAAAAAAAACTTATATTAATAAAATTAATATTATAATTTTATCTTATTCATAATAAATTATAAATTATGTCATAAAAGATTTTTTGTGTATTTTTTTTTTTGTTTTATAATTTTTTAAATTATACTTTTTTTACAAATTAGTTTGTAAAAAAATAAGCTTTTAATAATTATGACGTTATATTTAAACAACTATTAACTACTAATTTAAGTTTCTTTAAAAAAAATGAAAAATTAAAAATGTCATGGTTTTTTAATAAATAATAACTATATTAATATTTATAATATTCAAAAAAAATAATTAAATAGTTTAAATTCATTTATAAAATAATATCTAATTTTTATAAATAATTCTAATAAAATATTATTTAATTTTTTTCTTCCTTTGTTCACTCCTATTTCGTTTTATTTTATTAAATAATCTATATTATTTAATTAATAATTTAATGTGAAACAAAGAAATAAAAAAGTTATGATATAAATATATTACTTTTTAAAATAAAAACTATTATATTTTTTATATCTTTTCTAATTCTATGTTAAATATATAACTACTAAATGATTGTAAATTTGAATATCTATAAAGAAAAAATGCATTGTAAAAAAATTATTAAATAGTACTTTTTCTTTTTTCTTTAATCCTTCTTTTTGTAATATTAAAAAAAACTAATCATGGGTTTATATGGGTTTAAATTAAATAAAATAGTTTTAAAATATGATTAAATGTTTTGCGCAATTAATAATTTTTCATAAATTAAATATGTATATATAGGAATCCCATATTGGAATTATAAATAAATTAAAAACCCTTCCCCACACTTTAAATTTAATTTTTTAATAATATTTTAAAAGGATATTGGAAAAAAAAACTTTTAAAACGTTAAACGTAAAATAATTTAAAATAACTTATAAATATTAAATAAGAAAAAGAGAAAAACTAAATATTGTTTTTTTTCTCTTTTTCTCCCCTTGATTTTTTTTAAATAATTTAATGACGGTAAGTAACAGTACCACGAGTGAAAATGAATAAATCATCCATAACTCTAAGACCCTTGTTACGAATTAAAGGAGTAGTACCAACAGTGAATACATCATCCTTTTGGTTAGCTGGGAAAGTCTTTGGACGTAATTGACCAGCAGAGTTGTATGGACCACAAATTTGACCACTAGTAGTCATACGAACTTCATCTAAAAGCTTTAAACGAAGAAGTTGAGAGATAACACTACCACCAGTACTAACATCAAGATACTTAACCTTTAAGATGTTACGAAGAGTTTCAAAGACATGGTTTAAGTCAAGACCTTCTCCAGTTTCGGATGGACGGAAAACGAAAATCTTTGGTCTTCTAAGTGGAGCATCTTCTGGTTGACCTTCCATAGCATCAGCAAAGATCTTTTCAACCTTTTCCTTACCTTCTTCAGAAGTAAGAATAACACAACGGACACAAGTCTTGGAGAAGATTGGGTGTTGTGGGTCAACATTACCAGTGTTAGTAAGGATACATTGGTATGGGAAGTGAGTCTTTTCCATAGTTTCTTGTCTGTACTTAACAAGATCATCGTATCTTGGGTAACAACCAGCATCTGGTTCATTCTTTAAAGTTTCTGGAGTAATTAAAACGGCATCAGCTAAAGTCCAACCAGTGTTTAATAATCTGAAATCAGTTTTACCACCTAATTCTTCAGCAGCTTCAGCACCTTCTTCCTTAAATGAAGCAACACCATCAAAAGAGGCAACACTATTAGACCAAGCGTATGGTCTGTTCTTTGGAAGAGCAATATTGTTTAAGTTGTAGAATTCAAGAGCTTCTTCAATTGGAACTTCAGCCTTGGAGAAAGCACCAATACGTGGGGTAACAATAATGTTAGTAACAGTTGGAGCTTCTTCTTCCTTAACTTGGGAAGACTTCTTTTGTAACTTTTGAGCAGATTTCTTGTGAGTGGCCTTAAGCATTTTCGTTAACTAATAAAATTTTTAATAATCATTAATATTAATATTTATATCAAATTTGAATACAACTTTTTCTAAATTTTTATATTTATTTCTTTTCTATAATTATCCATTAAAAACAAATAAATTTTTACTAATAACTGATAAATATTACTAATACACTATTTTCCTTTTCTTACATATATATTTTATTTCTTTTATTCTATCATTTAAATATTTTCAATAGATTAAAATCTACCAATCTTTTTTTTACAAAGTAATCTTTTTTTTAAAAAAAAAAAAATAAAGTAATAATAATAATAATAATTATATAAAAAAATAATTAAAGATTGCTTACTGTTTTTTAAAAAGTGTTTGTAAATTTAAGGAATCAAGTTTTATTTCGTTTTCTAAATCGCAAAGATTTTAGATATAAATCTAAAATTACTTTTTTTTTTTTAACTGGAAGGGATTATGAAAAAATAAATTTAGGTCTTTTAATAAAAATATAAAATAAATCTAATAATTATTATAATAATTATTAATATCTAATTTTATTATTTTTAATAAGTTTTGTGAATAAAAATTTATTAATAAATAAAATGAATAAAAAGTTAGCAGAGATAAAAAAAAAAAAAAAGAAAAAAAAAAAAAAAATTTAATTATATATATATACTTTTTTTTTTTTTTTTGTTCTTTTAAAAAAAAAAAAAAAAAAAAAAAGTTAATTCAATGGATATTAAAAATTTTAAATATATTATAATATAAGCATAATATAAGACTATATTATATTATTAATAATTATTCCCATATAAAAAAAGATAAAAAGAATATAATTCATTTTATATAGGATGAATTCTTTTTTTTTTTTTTTTTCATTTAAAAATAACTGCAAATAAGCCTTTTTTTAATATAAACTAATTGCAATTATCATTAAATAAATGGATATCTATCTACTGAATATAAAAGAACTATATTATTTAATTTAATTTTTAATATATTAAGCATGTAATGATTAATATATATCAATTTCTTTTTTTTTTTTTTTTTTAAATGTTTAAACAAAATAAAATAATAAATAAAATAAAAAATAATCATAATATTAAAATAATTAAAAAAAATTTAAATTAAATAATAAATATAATATTATATAATAAATAATAACAAAAACATAATACCATAAAATAATATTTATAATTAATTATAAAATAATAGTAAATATTAATTATATATAAATTAATTAATAAATAATAATAATTATATTATTATATTAATTAAATAACAATTGAAAAATACGAAATAAATCAATTGATAATATATTTTAATATATTGTATAACGTCTAAAACTAAAAATTTCTTTTTTTTTTTAATAATTTAAATACAACAAAAATAAAAAAAAAATAAACTTTTTTTTATTCAAATGCTTTCAATTAAATATAATATATGGTATTCTATATAATAAAGTATAATGTATAATTAAGATACAAAACAAAAAAATGAAAAGATTGCATTTAAATAGACTGTATATATAAAGTCTATATATAATAGTATAATGAAATTTTAATTTATAAATTTAATAATGTGTACATTCATATAAATAATATATGGCTTAATATATAACAAATTAATTTTAACAATTTGTGTAATTAATATATATTAAAAAAAGAATAAAACTAAAAAAAAAAAATAATTATAAAAAATTTTAACATAAAATAATTATATATGGATAATTCATTTTTATTAATAATGTCTATAATAATATATATATCAAATACATTGATAATATGTGCTATAATATACTGTAACTTTATTTATTACATTAAAAATAATTTTTTTATTTCTTTTTTAATAAAACAATGCATCAATATTATATAAAAATAATTATTTCAGCCAATAATATAAAAAGATCATCTTTTCTTATTTAAAAAAAAATATTTTAATTATTAAACTTTAAAAATGAAGTATTAATTTAGAAATTGATTAATATATATCTAAATATATTGATATTATATATTATATTCTATTAACCATAAAAAACTCCATAGAAATGTTTCAATTCTTAATAAATAGAGTTAAATTTTCTCCATAAATTGAAGTTTAACAAAAAAAAAAATAATTAAAGAATTAATAATATTAAATAAAATTAATATATTAATTAATAGTATTATTATATATAACAAATAAGGATCTATACCAGTAATAATACTAAAATCATATTTAAAAATGATAATAATAATATTATTATTTATAGCTAATATTTATTATTAAAATTATTATTATTTGATTATTATTATTATTATTTTTGACTATTATTATTTGTTATCACTCGATAGGATTGTTATTATTTATTATATATTCTGTATTAATTATGAATTTGGGTAAAAATTTATTAACACTATATTATTATTATTATTTTACTATAAATGTTAAAAAAAAAAAAAGTAAATAAATAAGTAAATAATTAAATAATTAAAATAGTTTTTTTGTATCATTTTAAAGTCTTACAAAAAAAAAAAAAAATTTAATGGTACATTTTTTTTTGAATACATTAAATTCATATTTATTTATTCCATTTACATTACAATACATTACAATACATTATAATAGAAATAGAATATTTTTTAATGATAAAACCATTAATTCATATTGACAAACCTTTGGATGAACAAACCATTTGTATTGTACTACATTTTACCAAAAAAAAAAAATAATAATAATAAAAAAAATAAATAAAATAAATAAAATAAAAAAATAAAATAAATAAAATGAAAATAAAATAATAATAAAATAATAATAAATAAAATAATAATAAAATAAAATAATAATATTAATAATATTTTTATTATTATTATTATTATTATTATATTCTCTACTTTATTTTTTCTTTCTAATTTATCTATCCATATAAATAAATATCTATTTTATGCTTAAAAGTTAACCTATGTTTTTCAGGCAGTGAAAGTTTTCTTTCTCTTCTTCTTCTCTATAATTAAGTCCAATAGAATAAACAGGATGACATTTCAGTTATTTGAAAATATAATATAGTTAGTGTCATAATATACTAATTAGTAAATACAATCATTACTCTATTCATATTTATAATATTTCAATCATAATAATATATCTTAACTTTTGTGCTCTATGAATTATTAAGTAAATGATTTTTAACATAATTATTCTGTATACATTATTAAATAAGAAAGAAAGAAAGAAAGAAAGAAAGCTTTTTTCAACTTTAACTTTTTCTATTTCTAAAAGAATTAATAAAATAATAATTAATCATAGAAAATAATAAAAAATAAAGTTTTTAAATATAAAATTAAAAAAAAAAAAAAAAAAATTAAATAGTAGAAAAGTACAATACAATTTAGAATATATATTTTCAATTACAATTCATACATAAATATATAATACTTTATATAAATAATTAACTATTTTATATATCGATTAAATGCTTAATTAAAGTAGACATTCTTCTATATATTAAATTATTAACTATTTTATATATCTATTCAATGCTTAATTAAAGTAGACATTCTTCTTTTAAATTAACTTTAAATTGTTTAAATTATTAACCTTTTTTTTTTATATAATCAATTATAATAAATTATTATATAATGTTATAGACTATCATAAAATATAATAATATATATAATATATAATATATAATAAATTATAAAAATTTTTTTTTCTTTTTGTATTAATTGGTTAGCCTATCATCACCTTTATACTATTTATAATAACTAAAAAAAGACAAAAAAAAAAAGACAAAAAAATGTAATAGATATTATAATGAATAAAAATAATAATGAATAATAGTAATAATAATGAATAAAAATAATAATAAATAATAAAAATAATAATAATAATAATATTGAATAAATATTATATTGAATAGATATTATATTGAATAGATATTATAATGAATAGTCAATAGTTAAAAAAAACTTTTTTTATATTTATATCTATAATAGGATATAATTATAATTATAATTAATTATTTCTTAATACTCTCTCTACATTATGATTTCACATTACTATTGCTATTATTCTCTCTACGTAGGACACTTTTGGCTATTATTCTCTCTACATTATAAATTCTTATTATAATGATTGTATTTGGAAGTTATTTTAGTTTAAAAAAGAAAAAAAAAAAAAGTAATAATGTTCATAAGCCAATCTTTTTTTTTTTTTAATTCTATAAATATATATATATTTTATAGAATCATGATATTTTAAAAAGGAGAGGGAGAATAATGAAATAAGCCTTTAAAAAAAAATTAATCTGCCGATGATAAATATTATTATTATTATTATTATTATTATTATTTCAATTATAAATATTTATTATTAAAAAATATAAATAATTATAAAAAAATAATTATAAAAAAGAATTATAAAAAAAAAAAAGAAATCAAACACTTTTATTATTAGTGTGATTGATATTATTATTTCTTTTATTTGTAAGTGTCTTGCTTGCTTTCTTCATACCTTTTGGGCTGTTTAGAACAAAAAAATAAAAAAATTTAAAAATGAAAAGTTTAAACGGTCTGTTCTTTTTAAAAATTATATATATACAATTGTATATATAATATATTTAAATATATATTAGAATAGAATAGAATTGTATATTACAATTAATAGCCTATCTATTATTTAATATATTATTAAATTATATATTTAAAATGATTTAATTGTTAATTTATGGTATAGATTAAAGTTAAAACTCTAATTATTAATGAAATGATTAAAATTTTTTATCGAATGAGATGAATAGAAATTGTATAAAAAAATTTTTTAGCCAATTATCATTCAAAGTTTTTTTTTTTTAATTAAAATAGAAAATAATAAAATAATAAAAAATATAAAAAAAAAAATGTAAAAAAATGATCATCATCAGGTAATTGTTTTAAAAAGTTTTGAGAAGTTTTTTTTTTTTTGGTTTTGGGTTTGGTTTTGAGTAATGGAATAAAATAAAATAAAAAAAAAAAAAGTATGAAATGATAAAGTGCTTTATATATATATATTTCTAAATAATGCTTTGTTTATATATATATTCAAAATTATTTAATATTCTACAAAATAAAAAAAAACTTTTATAAACTTTATTGTTTCTATTATTATTTATTAATAATTTTATTATTATTATTTTCATATAGAATAGTAGGATTCATGATACATGAAAATAATAGTAGTTAAAAATTTTTTATAATTAAATACTTTTTTCTTTTTTTATATATATATATATTTTAAAAAGTTATTTAAATATAATAAAAAAAGAAATATGAAATATATTATAAAGAATTGTTTAATTTTACTTTAATTATATAAAAAAGTATTTAAATATAAAAATTTATAATTGTATAAAAAAATTTTTTTTTTTTTTTTTTTTTACTTTTTAAAGAAAATTTTTTAAAACAAAGTATTTATACTTTTTATTATTAATTTATGCTACAGATTTTTTTTTTTTTTTTTAAATTTTTTCTAATTTTTGATTAATATTTTATATTTTTATATATTTTATTTTATATATTTTATTTTATATATTTTATTTTATAATATTTTATTTTATACATTTTATTTTATAATATTTTATTTTATATCTTCATAAGAATGATGATGATGATGATGATGTTCAGTCAATGGTTGACGTTCTAAGCAAAGAGATCGTTTAGAAGATAAAGTTATAATAAAATAATAATAATAAAAAAATAAAAAATAAAAAAAATAAATATCAATGATATATATTATGTATATATCTATATATCTATATTTAAATAAATCTAGATATATTTTATATTTAAAAAAAATTTTTTTTTTAATTGTTTTAATCATTTTATCTAAAAATGAAAGATATCTTTTAAGATATTTTTATGAATTAATTATTTTACTCTTTTCATTTCAGATAAGTTAGACATTGAATGACAAAAAAAATAAAAACAATAATAATAATAATAATTGGTTAATTAAATATAAAGAATTTGATATATAATAAAAATGAATGATACATTTTTTATCCATCTTTTCTTTTTCTTTTTTTTTACTTTGAAATAATAACTCTTTACAATATCTGCATCTACATCTATATCTATATAAATATTTATTATCTATACTATTTATTATTTATATTATTTATTATTTATATTATTTATTATCTATATTATTAAATGAACTTTTATTTTTAATTTTAATTTTTCCTTATTTTATTTCTATTTCTATTTTTTTTTTTTTTTATTGTCTAGATATGTATAATCTTATATTGGTGTTTTTTTTTTCTTTTTTTTTTTTCTCTTTTTCTTTTTTTCTTTTTTTTAGTTTTATTATTAATTATTATAAAAAAAATAAATGAAAATAATTCATCAATAATGTATACAAATACAAAATGTAATAAGATGTTAATACATAAATTCTAATTTTTTTTTATTTATTTCTTATTTTATTTTCCAATCTTTCATGTCATTGTACAATAACAAAAAAAAAAAAAAAAAAAAAAAAAAAAGACAGAAAACATTATTCAATTATTTATTATTTATTAATCAATACTCTTTTTTATTATTAATCAATACTCTTTTTTTATTATTTATTATTATAATATTATTAATTCATTTACTTTTTAGATAGCAACAAAAATAACTTTTTTCTTTTTTTTTACTCTTTCAATTTTTTTTTTAAACACTACAAGAAATGAATTAAACAGAAAAATAATGGCTGTACTTTTTACTATATGTTCCTTTATTAAATACTAAAAATACTATATTTTTTTTTATAAAGTTTTTATTATAAATACTAAATACTATAATGAAGGAATAAACATTAAAATATAAATAACATGAATTAAAATTTTGATTTATTTATCCTCTATATCTTTATCTATATTTAAAAAAAATAAATAAATAAATAAAAAAAGGACCTCTCTTTTTTTTTTTTTTTTTTTTTTACATTATTTAATTATTTTATTTAATTTATTTTTACTTTATTTAATTATTTTATTTAATTTATTTTTACTTTATTTAATGATTTCATTCTATTTAATGATAACAAAAAAAAATTACTAAAAATATCCAAAAAATATAAAAAATAAAAAATAAAAAATAAAAAATAAAATATTTAAGAATAAAACTAATTAAATAAATTAAACTTTATTAATTATAATAAAATAATAAATAATAAAATAATAAATAATAAAATAATAAAATAATAAAATAATAAAATAATAAAATAATAAAATAATAAAATAATAAAATAATAAAATAATAAAATAATAAAATAATAAAATAATAAAATAATAAAATAATAAAATAATAAAATAATAAAATAATAAAAATATTGTATGCATGCATGAATGCAATGCATCCAAATTTAAGAAATTTTTATTATTTTATTCTTATTTTTATTATTTTACTTTTATTATTTTATTCTTATCTTATTTTTATGCTTATCTTATTTTAATTATTGTAAACTACAGATGAAATGAAAATGCAATACATTCTCTAGTCATTAATTGTAAATTATTCTTTTTTTTTTTCATTTTCAATTTTATGATTTTATGGTTGTTGCAGTTGTTGTTTCTTAATTAATATAATATTGGGCTTTGCTACTTTATTATTAATGATTAGAGATAGAGTATATAACAATACTTTATTACCATTTAAATGATAAAAAAATATATATATTTTAATATATGTAATAATAATAAAATATTAACAATTCCATTGATATCATTAATATAACTTTACTTATTAATAATAATGTTAAATAAAATAAAATAAAATAAAAAAGTAAATTCTTTCTATTATTTCATTAGTTTTACTTTTGATGGATCATTCATTTTTTTTATTTTCTTATTTTTTTTTTTTATTATTATTTGCTTTTGTACAACCAAAAAAAAAAAAATTATTTTTATTTTTATTTATTTATAAATAAAATTTTATTTTATTTTTTTTTTTTATTATTTATTATTTAACTTTATTATTATTTATTATTTATTTCCATTAAATAAAATAAAAAAAAAACATATAAAATAAGAAAGAGTTAAATAGAAATATAAAAATAACTATAAAATATACATCAACTTTTCTTTTATCAAATAAAAAAAATTATTCTAATTATTATAACAATAAATAAAATATTATTTATTATTTATTATTTAAATTTTATAATTTATAATCTATAATTTATAAATATTTCAATCTATTTAATTAGCATTTTCAAACCTTCTTTCTACTTTTTTTTTTTTTATACACTTTTTTCTTCAATTCAAAAAAAAATATAAAATATAAACTATAAAATAAAATATAAAAGTAAAATAAAATAAAATATGTACTTCTTTTTTTTTGTGTCTGTAAGCGAATCAAAATGTTTTTGAAAAATGTAAAAAAAAAAAAAAAAAAAAAAATCAAAAAAAAAAAAAAATTTAAAATTTTTAAACTTTTTAGGCTTTTTTTATTTTGATTTTTTATACCATTTATGGTAATATTTTTGATTAAAAAAAAATAAAAAAAAATAATAAATAATAAAAAAAGTAAACTTTTTTTTTAATATTTATAAAAAATAAAAATAAAAATTAAATACTTAATTATAAAAATTAATTATAAAAATTACCTATAAAATATAAAAAATAAAATTTTTTATTATTAAAGTGAGGTCTTAATCTAGGATAATGAATACAAATAGAATATATTTGAAATATATTTGAAATATAATTGAAATATATTGAAGTACTTTTTTTTCTTTTTAATAATAAATAAGAATAAGAATAAATGATTTAAAAAGGTTAAAATAATTAAATTAATTTAATAGTAATAATAGCTTATATTAATATCAACCATTAAATATTAATAAATATTAAATAATAATTAATACTAGATATAATAATAGTAATAAAAAAAATATTAAAATATTTTAATAATAATGATAATAATAGCAAAGTAGTTACTTTAATTATTACTCTGATTAATTATTATTAATATTTAAACAATTAATCATGTTCGCTATGAATAATATTTAAAAAATATATATATATATATATATAATATTTTTATAAAGTTAAAAGTATATATAACTCTAAAAAAAAATTACATTTATAAAATCTATATTTATCATTAATTTCATAATAATTATCCTCTAATTATTATCTTCGAATATATATAAATTTAAAAAAAAAAAAAAAAAAAAAAAAAAAAAAAAAAAAAAAACTTTCTAAATAAGATAACTACAAAATATTTTATTATACAAAAAACTAAGTTATAAACTAATAATAAATAAATAAATAAAAATTAATATTAATCCTATTATTTTCATAATAAATGAAAATTTATATACTATTTATTTTATTTTTTTTTTTTTATATACATATATTGATGTTAGATATATCATCTACTATTACTTTGGTGTTGGTGTATTTGTTTAAAATAAAAAAATTCTGTTCTTTTTTATGTTTTTTTTTTTTTTTTGTTTGTTTGTTTGTTTGTTTTTTTAGTTTAAAAATTAAATATTAGATATCAGATTTAAAATTTTTATTTATATTTTTTAATATAAAAAAAAAATAAAAATATAATCATAATAATAATAATAAATAAATAAATACTAATACAATATATAAGAATAAAAAAAAAAAATTAAATCTTTTTTTTTTTATTTTTTTCAAAAAATTTTATATTCAATACAATGACAGATTCACATTGTTTTTTTTTTTTCTATTTCTTTTCCTTACTTAAATATATAATATATATAATATCTAAATAAATAGTTTTTTTTTTTTTTTTTTATTTTTTTTTAATATTTCTTGTTAAAATAATTTTAATGTTTTGCTTATTTATTAACTTTTTATTTATTTAAAGTAAAATACTTTTTTTTTTTTAATACATAATTTAATGGTATTTATTTATAGATTAATTTAATGGTATTTATTTACAGATTAATTTAATGGTATTTATTTATAAATATAAAGTATATTCAATGGATTATACCTATTTCAATCCATTATATGAATGTTTTCATATTAATAATATATAAAAGACACTTTATGATTGAAAAATATTTTAGTTCTTAAAAATATTTTTTTCTTTCTTAAATGATATAAACTCTATAGAAATTTTATGGTAGGATTATATCCTCTTTAGTTGTAATATCCTATTTAATATTTAAAATTATAATAAAAGTTGTAATAAACTTTAAAAAAATATTAATTAAAATGTTTAATAAAATTGTAAATACAAAAATACTAATTTTCTAACTTTTTTTTTTTTTAGAAAAAAAAATTCTAACCTTAAAATTTGATAATATAGTACAAAAGGATTCGTATTAATAATGAAGAAAGATAATAATATCTTTATATGAAATATATTGAAATTATTTATAATAAAAATTTTTTTTTTTTTTCCTTTTTTTAAAATTTAATATTTTATTTTTATTTTTTGAGGGGAAGATATAAAGAAAGGCTAATATTTATTTAATAATAATAATATTCTTTTTTATGTTTTTTATATATATATATATATTTAATCCTATCTCCTCTTGTTAAACCCTTACTCTATAAGAAAATATCCTACATAAAGGGTTAGATCTTAATGAATATTTAATTAATATACGTTTTTTTTTGAATGATATAAAGAAAGGCTAATATTTATTTAATAATAATAATAACAACAAACTAAATATTAATGCTTTATTAAGTTTATAAATTTAAAGCTATAAAAGTTTTAACAAAACAAAAAATTATCTGATGTAAAAATAAACTGAAACTTTATATATATATATTAATTATATATATATAATATTTTACATAAAAAAATAAAAAACAAAAAAAAAAAATAACAAAATAACATAATATATATAAACATAAGATGTACTTTTTTTTTCCCCCATATTAACTTTATATATATATATGTTTTTATTTTTATTATATTTTTTTATTTTAGTATGCTTTTTTATATATATTTTTTTTTTTTTTTTTTTATTATTACTTTTTTATTTCTATATATTTTTTTTTTAATTATTCAATTTTATATTTATTTTTATTATTAAGCTAGAGTAATTTATTTATATATTTATTTATTTATTTATTTATTTTAAGACTGAAGTTAACGATAGAAGGGGGGGAGGACCATAGAACCTTCAAAGCTTTCCCTTAAAACGTCGTTTATCTATCAGTCTATCAGACTCTCTCCCTGAATTCTTTTTGTTTTTGTCATACCAGTTTTTTTTTTTTTTTTTTTTTTTTTTTTTTTTTGGCGTTGCCTGACGAAAAACCTCTCTCTCTCTCTCTCTCTCTAAGTAAGCAAGAAAGGGTAATGTGAAAAAAAAAAAAAAAATAGTCTCTATCTCTATACGCTGTTCTACCGGGTTTTTTTTTTGGTATTTTTTATTTATTTTTATTTACTTTTATTTTTTTTATTTCTACTTTTTTATTTTATATTTTATATTTTTTTTTTTAATTTTTATGGACTTCTTTTTCAATGATCTTTTTTTTTTATTTATTTTTTTTTGAATTATTATCGAGGGAAGTACAATTCCATTAATCCTCTTTCATAGATCAAGTGCAAATGACTCTCTATTTACAATAGCACTAGCAATGATATAAAGAGTCTAGTTAACAGGAATACTTTGTCATAGTGAATACCAACTTCATTTATAAGGAAAAAAAAAAAAAAAAAACTATACCCTGAGGAGGATGAAAAAAAAAAAAATAAATATATAAATAAAAAAATTATTAATTTATTAATTTATTAGTTTATTAATTTATTAATAGTAATGTTAGTGTTAGAAGATGGGAAATATATGAAAAAATATCCTTTTTTTTATTTATTTTATTTTATTTTATTTATTTGTTTGTTTGTTTATTTCCGTTGTGAAAAATATATATATATATATATATATTTTTTTTTTCGTTTCCGATGCGCTGTGTTTCACCACCCTTGGTTTCAGCCTCCCCCTCCTCAGGGACAGTGGGAATATCGAGGTAGTCACAGCACTTTCATAGAGTCAGAAATGTCCCTGCTGGATGATCTTACTAAGTATTCAGCATTGAACCTCTCTGACATGCTTATTATTGCTGAAAGAATTTTCTAGGACGCTTTGTTCTTTTTTTTTTTTGGAGGGGGGTGCTTCTCCAGTTCCTAATTTCCCATTGAAGTGTGGGCAACAATATAACCTTACCCATGAAAATACGTACTAACTCACATTGGTTAATTGCATAGGCGTCAGAAAGATGGCAATTTAGTAGAATATTTACATCATCAAGTAGAAAAATTTCTTAACATGGAACACATGAAATCATGTACCCCAAAAATGTTAATTCCCTTGTAAATATATTAAATGACAGTACTTGCCCAACCCCCTCAGGCCCACACAGTTAGGAAAGTAACTCTTGGTCTATATTACTTGGGATATTTAGAATAAAAATTATTATTATATATATATATAAAGGGAAATATTTACTCGTAACCCTAACCACCATATTCCGAGAAAAAAAAAAAAAAAAAAAAAAACCTTCTTGTAAGATAAAAATTTTGGAAAATGGTCCTAGGTCAAGATCGAAACCAAGGAACCTTACGTATGCTAAATAATTAAAATAATGAATAATAAATGAATAATAATGAATAAAAAATAACAATAACAATAATAATAATGAATAACAATAACAATAATAATAATTTTATCATTTTTTATTATTATTATTATTATTATTATTTAACTTCAAAAAAAAATAAAAATATATATATAAACATAATATTTAATATAAATAATTAACTTTTTTTTTTTTTTATTTTTCTGATTACATAAATGAATAAAGTTCAAAAATATAATTATTAAAATAAAAATAAAAAAAAATTAATGTAATGTTTTATTTTTAAAACTATATAATTATTAATCATTTATTTTATTATTTGCTTTATTGTTATTTTATTATTTCTCTATTCTTTATTCAAATTCTTTTTTTTTTTTTATATTTTATATAAAATATAAAATATATATATTATATAGGTTAGGATATTGAATAAATAAAATATTAATAAAGATTTGATCATTAAATTATAAATTAAAATTTTAAAGTTAATCAATTTATTTTATAAACTTTAAAAAAAATTTTTACAGTTTAATGATCGAATCTTTGTTAATATTTTTATTTTTGTTTAGAATTAAAATATAGGAATATGCAATAGCTATTTTTTATATTATTTTTTTTAAAAAAAAAAATGTTACACTGCTAATACTTTACTAATTGTTTTGACGTATCAAATGAAAATGAAAAATTTTTATTAAAAGGGCTTAAATTATTATTATTTTCTTTAAATAATAAATAGTCATTCTAGTTTTTATTATTTTTATTTTTTATTTATTTATTATTTATTTATTATTATTTTACTTTTTATTATTTATTTATTTATTTATTTATTTTTTTTTAATATTTATTAAAAACCTTTTTTTTTTCTTTATTTTTTTTTTATTTTTCTTTTCAATATATTCTTTAAATAATAAAACTCTCTATTAATTTAATAATTTAATTTTTTAATTTAATTAATCAATGAAGAAAAAAAAAATATTATTATTAATTAAATATATTTTAATTATTTTATTTTATTATAACAAATCATTTTTGTAATGTAGAATTAAAATGTAAACAATTTAAATAAGTAAAACGTAAATCTTTTTTTTTTTTTTTATTCTTTATATATTTTTTATATTTTATATATTTTATATATTTTATATTTCATTTTTATAATTTTAAGCAAATAATAAAAAAAATATTTTCAATGGACAAAAGAGAGAGTGAGAGAAAGAAGATAAAAAAAAAAGATTACCATCTCTACATTCAAAAAATTAAAAAATGTATATAATCGCTTCTCTTCACTTTGTTTCTATAATAATTTTTATAATTTTTATTGATAATTTTTATATAATAATTTCTATAATCTATAAATATTATTATTTTTTTTTATTTTATTTTATTTTTCTATTTCTAAACTCGAAAAAAAAAAAAGTCTAAGTTCATAATAATTAAATTTATTAATTATGTATACATTGATGATACATTACATTAAATAAATAAATAAATATTAAATAAATAAATAAATATTAAATAAATAAATAAATATTAAATAAATAAATATATATTAAATAAATAAATAAATATTAAATAATTAAATAAATATTAAATAATTAAATAAATAAATATTACAAATAATGGATTAGTAAATGAATGAAATGAAAATATGATTCATCATATATTAAAAAGGTTTAATCCATTCATATTTAAAAAAAAAAATGGATTCAACATATTATTAATAATAATAAAAAAAAATAAAATTAAAGTATTTTAATATAAAAAATATTATATGATCTAATTAATTTTTATTATATTATTAATTCAATTATTCAATTTATTCAACTATTATTAATTATGTATAAAAAAAATTATTATTCAATTATTTATTATTATTATTAATTTTTTTTTATGAGTAAAATAAACCCCCTTTTATTTATTTATTTTATTATTTATTTATTTATTATTATTTATTTATTATTTTTTTTAATTGTCGTCATTTATTCTATTTATTAAAAATAAATGAATAATAAATAAATGAATAACAAATAAATGATACAATATTATATAATATTATTCTCTTTTTATATAAACAAAAAAAAATTTTTTTATTCTTTTTTCTTTTTTTTTTTTTTTTTCTTCATATCATATTTAATAAATATTTATTTATTGAATGAATATATAAATTTATATGTATTTTTTTTATTTTTTATAATATTTCAGTATTATATATTTAAAAATAATAATTTTTTAAATTAGTATAAACAAGATAATAGTTGATTATCTTTTTTTTTTTTTTTTAAATTATCAACATAATTTATATCTACTTATAAAAATAATATATTTTTATTTTAATTTGAAAATATTAAAAAAGGTAAGAATAATCAAAATCATAAAATTTAATAATACCTTGTTATTTATTTATTTATGTCTTTGGGAATGGTTAGTTATCATTAAAAAGAAAACATTTAAAAAACGAAACCGAAATATGAGCACAAAATAAAATGAAATAAAATATACAGTATAAAAAGGTTACTTTGAACAATTTTTTTTTTTTTTTTTTTTCCCCAAAAAAAAAAAAAAAAAAAAAGAAGACCGAAGAAAAAAAATTAATAGAATATAATAAAATCTAAATTTTAATAATCTCTTTAAAAAAAAAAAAAAAAGACCGAAAATAATTAATAGCATAAGTAAAAAACTGTAACATGTGTTAATAAAAAAAAAGTTAACTTTAACTTTGAAGATAAGTGATATTGATTGGGTTTGCTTTTGAATATTGCTAACTTGAGGTGAATGAACTGTCAAGGGATCTAGCGTGTCTATATTTCTATTTTTCAGTGACCTCTTAACAAGAAAGAAAGTTGGTCTCTGAGATTGATGATTCAAGTAGAGAAAATTCTTTAAAAAAAATTAAATAAAAAAAAAAAAAAAAAGATGTGTGATATACTTTTCACAACCAAACTAAATAGAAATGAGTAACCGGGGGAGAATAATTGTAATATTTTTAAAAGAAAGTCAAGAAAGAAAAAAAAAAAAACTTGTTTTTTTTTTTTTTTGGAAGAATAAGATAAAGACATGATTTTTTTTCCTTTTTTTTTTTTTGGAGTTTACAATAGATAAACCTGAAGAAGATGTTAGTGTAAATTTGTAAAAAAAAAATTTTTTTTTTTTTTTTAATTGAAGAAAGTAGTAACGTTAAGTTTTAAAAACAAACAAACCAACAAAAAAATTTATATCGTCCCAATTACAAGTGAGGGACTGATAGAATTTTATTTTAATCATAGAAAAAGAAAAAAAAAAAAAAAAAAAAGGAAAAAAGAAGGGGGGAAGAGGAAGAGTTATTCAAAAAAAAGTTTCGAACATTATAAACATTAATATACTAAGAAATGATGGAATTTTTTTTTTTAATTTCTTCTTTAAATTTTAAAATTTAAAAGAGAGGAATTAGAATTTAGTTGTGGAGGAATTGCCTGCTTATTCCATCCCTATTTGTAGTCCTAAAGAGAACTGTAATTTCTTCGAAAGGTCTTTTTCTATTTCTGTTGTGAATGACTTTTTGCTCTTCCCATGAGCGGAATCAAATCACCCAGGTGCAGTGACACCGTTTAACCAATTTGCAATCCCCTTCTTCATTTTTTTTTTTACTGTGACTCTCTTTCTTCTTTTTTTTTCGTTTAATTTAAGATATGCCATTTATTGATATCAATATCGTTTTCTCAAAAAAAAAAAAAAAAAAAAAAAAAAAAAAAAAAAAAAGTATATATATATATAGAAAATTTCTCCTTTTGAAATAAACAAACAAACAAAAAGAAAAGTATAGACACAGAAAATGTTAGGACGTTATCAATAATGTATTTATAGATACTATCATATTTTTTTATACGAATATTCCCCCAAAAAAAGTAATTAAGACCAATATTGAGGATAATTAAAGAAAATGATTATCCCATGGAGGAGGTATATCCCATTTTTAACATTCCCATAGCAAAAAATAAATCACTAAAAAATAAGAATATTTTCTCTAAACATTCCCTCAACAAAGAATAAACCAATTATATACTTTTAATTTAAACAATAAACATTATTTTTTTTTCCCATTATTTTATTATATAATATTTTATTACTAATATAATATAATATTATTTTATTTTTATTATTTTTTTTTCTTTTTAAATTATAATTATTTATATAAAACATTTGGAAATAATTCTCTAATTAACTTTTTTTTTTTTTTTTTTTTTTTTTTTTTTTTTTTTTTTATTATATATTATTTTTTTATATAATATTTTATTTTAATCTAATCTAATAATAATCATAATAATCATAATAATAATATTATTATTATTTTTAAATTATTTATATAAATCATTTAGAAAAATTCTTTTCTTTTATTGTTATTAAGAAATCAATACTTTCTTTTATATTAGCAAAAAAAAAACAAAAACAAAACTAAAACTAAAATTAAATCAAAACAATTCAAAAATGAAAATTTTCAATTTCGCTTTATTAGCTATTTCTGCTTTAGCCTTTGATTTAACTTTTGCTGCTCGTTGTGGTCAGGTCAATGGCTTAGCCTGTCCAACCGGTTATTGTTGTTCCCAATTCGGTTTCTGTGGTAAAACTGAAAGTTATTGTGGTAAGGGTTGTCAATCTGAATTTGGTATTTGTAATGGTACTACTTCTTCTGTAGCTGATGCTACCACTACCACTACTACTGGTAAAAAGTATCGTACTGTTGTTATTCCAGTTGTTGTAACTAAAGTAAAACATCATCATCATCATCATCACAATAAAAGCACTATTATTTCTTCTACTTCTAATTTTGCTACAACAACAACTACTACTACTACTGCTATTGCTGATATTAAGCCAACAAATGATAATGTTAGCACTGATGATACTTGTGGTCCACTTCGTGGTAATAAGATTTGTCCAGAAGGTAAGTGTTGTAGTGAATATGGTTACTGTGGTGATACCGATGAATACTGTGGTAAGGGTTGTCTCTCTGAATTTGGTAGATGTAATTCTGATGCTACTGCTTCTTCTACTACCACTACCACCTCAACTAAAAAATCAACTAAAACCAAAACCACTACCACTACCACTACCACTAAAAAATCAATCAAAACCAAAACCGCTACCACTACCACTAAAAAATCAACTACTGCTGCTACCACTACCAATATTAAAAGCGCTACTTCTACTTTAAAGATTGAAAAGCCAAAGAATTTCGTTTGTGTGGATTGTATTGGATGCATTGATTGTGATGTTCAACCAAAGATGGCTCTTTATTGTCCACAAAATTGTAAGGTTAAGAAGCCAGTCTATTGTATTCAATGTGTTAACTGTGTTGACTGTGATGCTAATCCACTTATGGCTATTAATTGTCCAAACACTTGTATTAAAAAGAGTACTATCTAAATTTAAAAAAAAAAATAGAAAAATAAAAAATATTATTATTTATTTTTTTATTTTTATTTTTTTTTTTTTAAAAATCCTTTCTTAATTATATTAAAATTTTGGTATAATATTAATTTTTTTTATTTTTAATCCTTCGTTGAAAAGAAAAGAAAAAAAAAATAATATATATAATTTTTTTTTTTTATTTTTTAACAAACGCAATTTATACAAAAATAATTTTTTTTTTTTTTAAATTTATTTTATTATTTAAGAAACATATATATGTCATTAATTACAATTATATAAATATTAATACATATTGTTTTCATAGATTATTCAAAAAAAAAAAAAAAAAA
>JACVTC010000125.1:87500-167500 GCA_016946835.1 Neocallimastix lanati (nom. inval.)
AAAAGCATGAAAACTTTGATTTTTTTATACTTTCAACCATGTTTCTATTCGGACAAAAGTTGAAGAAATGTGATGTGAAAATTTGGCAAATTTGATTTTTATTTATTATTGAATGGATTATGAAATGTGTTAATAATTAGTGAAAAGAGTCAATGAGTAGATCAAATTAAAAATTATATTTAATATTTATAATTATTTTTTATATTTTATAATTTATATTTAATATTTAATATTTAATATTTAATATTAAATATTTATATATTTATATATTTATATTTATATATTTATATTTATATCAACTTCAATTTCTGTTTTAATTTTAATGAATCTTTTATTTTATATAGATAAAGAAATAATTATAATAAAATATAATAAAATCAATATTATATATTTTAAATAAATAAATAAATTGAATATATAAATTAAATAAATTAAATAAATAAATTGAATGAATACAAATAAAAATAGATTTTTTATTCAAAAAAGGAAAAAAAGAAAATAAAACTATCTTATTTTTCCGTTTTTCCAAATTAAAAAAAAATAAAGACAATTATTTTTAATTAAACTAAATATAAATATAAACGGAAAAAAATATTATAAATATTGAACTACTGTTAACCAATTATTGTTTAATTATATTTACTAATCAATTAGTTACTATTTATTTATTATTTATTATTTATTATTTATTATTATATTATTATATTATTTATTATTAATTATTTTATTATTAATTATTTATTATTTATTATTTATTATTTATTATTTATTATTTATTATTTATTACTTTTTATTTATTATTTATTATTTATTATTTATTATTTATTACTTTTTATTTATTATTTATTATTTATTATTCAATTATTCAATTATTTATTATTTATTATACAATTATTCAATTATTTATTATTTATTATTTATTATTTATTATTTATTATTTATTATTTATTATTTATTATTTATTATTTATTATCTATTATTTATTATTTATTATTTATTATTTATTATTTAGTTATTATTTAGTTATTATTTAGTTATTATTTAGTTATTGTTTATTATTTATTATTTATTATTATTATTTATTATTTATTATTTATTATTTGTTAATTATTATTTATTACTCATTAGTTATTATTTATTACTCATTAGTTATTATGTATTATTTTTTTATTTATTATTTATTATTTATTATTTATTTGTTTAGATATTTCAAAACAAATATCAACTCAATTTCTATGAAATTTAACCAATCAAATAGTGCAAATTTAATAAATCATTTAACTATAAAATAAAATAAATTGAAAAAAAAAAAAAAATACACAAATAAAAATATGAGATCTTAGAATTAATTAATTAATTTATTTATTTATAACATGTTCCAAAATGAAATATAATAAATGGAATTATCCATTTAAAAAAAAAAAAAAAAAAAAAAAAAAACAGAATAGAATAATAATGTTAATAAATGAAATTAAATTATACATCAATGAAATCAATATAAACTAATATAAATATAAATCAATTGAAAAAAAAAAAAATAAAATAAATATAAACATAAAAAAAATTTTTTTTTTTTTTATTTTTAAATGTATGCAAAGACATGCATATAAATAATATATAAATAATAAATTAATAAATGATTAATTATAAATTAATAAATAAATAATAAATTATAATATTTATAATTAAAAAAAAAAAAAAAAAGAAAAAAAAGTGGATACTTTTTTTTTATTTATATTTTTATTTTTTAGTGATATCAATTGATAAATATAATTATATATATAATTATATATATATAATTATTATAATGGTGATTGATTTGGTTGGCATGACATTTTATTTACATTTAAAAGTTTTTAAATAAAAAATGGGTAAAAAACAAAATAAATAAATAAATAAATAAATAAATAAATAAATAAATAAATAAATAAATAAATAAATAAATAAAAAATACAATGGAATGTAAATAAAAAAAAAAAAATAAAATAAGAAATAAGCAATAAATTAAACTAAAGATACAATTTAAGATCGATCATCTTTTTAATTTTAATCTTCTCAAACTTTACCAGATAATAATTAAATAATTATACCTAAACTAATAAAATACAATAAAATTAAATTAAACAATAAAACGATATAAAACAAAATAGAAAAAAAAAAAAGTACTATTTTTTATATATTTTTAATTTTTTTTTATTTAAAGTTCATAACAATTTTTACTTTTATTGTTTCTTTTTTTTTTTTTTTAAAAAAAAACTTTTATTTTTTTTATATACCTTTTTCTTTAATCCTTTATATACATTTATTATTTTTTTTCTATCTTTTTAAAAATATATATTTTTAAATCAAAATATATTCATATATATGCTTTAATATAAAGAATTTATAAATAAAAATAGTTTAAATTTTTTTTTTTTTGATATTTCTAAACATATATATTTTTAAATCAAAACATATATGTTTTAATATAATAAATTTTAAATAATTATTTCTTAAATTATTCTTTCTACATTAAGAAAAAAAAAAAAGGTATTAACATAAAAAAGTTATATTCATAAAAAAAAAAAGTTACATTTTAAATGTTTTTATATCATTTAAATATTAAATTAAATTAGTTAAGATATGAATAGGATATAAGTTTTCAAAGTTATATTATAAAAAAAAAGGCGCCCAATATTATCCAACCATTGATAAAATACAATTTTCCAATCATTTCTTCCTTTTTTTTTATAATATTTATATTACAATTGATTAATGGTATATATTTAAATATTGATTATCTATATAACATTTTTAAACTTTCTTTTCTTCACTCAAGTCAATAGTCATTATTGACTTTTTTCAAAAAAAAAAAGTTTAAAAAACTGTATTAATGTTTATAATAAAGGTCTTTCTCTTCTCTTTTGAATAGTTTCTTAAATAGAGTTTATTATATAAATTTGAAATAAATAGGGTAATATAAAAAGAATTAAAAAATCTTTATCATTTTTATTTTTATCTATATAATGGATTAAATACTACAATTTTCTCCAATTATAGCATTTATTAAATAAAACTTTTCATAATATTTAAAATTTTTTTTATTTTTTATTTATAATAATGGTTTAATTCTTTTTTTTATTGTTATTTTCTTAAACCTTCATGTATATTGTGTTTTTCTTTTTGTTGAAAATAATAGAGTTTATAATTAAACCATTACTTTATTTATTTGTTTCGATTTTATTAATAGATTTGTTGCTTTTTCTTAACATTCAAAAATGTATGCTTCTGGATTCATTTGCATACGCATCATACGTAATTCACAATAATCCTTATAGTATAATCTTGAAAGAGGGACAGCCTTTCTGTCATATTCTTCATCAGACATCATAGTATAGGTATCTTTTGTTTCACAGAAGCTGACCCTCTTTTCAGATAAGCTTGAAACAGATGAAGATACTGAAGAGGAATCAGAGCTATCAGAAACATATGATTCAATAGATGATCTTCTTCTTAAAATTGGGTGTGGAAAAGTTTGCATTTTTCTTTGTTTTCAAAAAAAAATTTAATAGATTGATATAAATTTATATATAGAATGAATTTGAAGTATTTATAAGTATTATAAAGTAAATAAATAATAATATTGGAACTATACAAATGAAATGGTATTTTATTAAATTTTTAGTATATTTATATAAAATTGCTTTTCGAAAAGTATATAAAAAAAAATAAATAAAAAATAATAAATAATATTTCTTTTAAATAAATAATATATGCAGGTTATTATATATATTTATAATTGGTAAAGTTTAATTAAACTTTCTGTTGATAAAATATATTTATTTCGTTCGTTTTTAATTATTTATAAATTATTGAATATATAATATTTATTATATATTTCTGCGAAGTTTGACTACTTCAATCGTCTTTATGTCTAAATTTACTTTTTTTAATATTTTAGTTTCTAATAATTAATAATTGTGAAGTAAAAAAAAAAAAAAAAAAAAGGAAAACGAAGCGAAAATTTTTGTTCTTTTATATTCACACAGAAATAATAAAATAATAAAAATTAAAGATCAATTATAAAATTACTATTTTTATATCAATAGAATATATTATTAATATATGATAACAATTTATTTATTTGTACTATTTATAAATTTTTTTTTATAAATTAAAAATTTTAATATATATAATTATTATTAATATTATTTTAAACTTTTTAACTAAAAATAAATTTTATTTTATTTCATAATATAATTTATATATTATAAAATATGAAATAAAAAATTTAATTTTTTTATGATATATACGAAAATAGATAAATTTATTTATAAGAAAATAAGGAAATATATTCTAATATATTCTAATATATGTGATAAAGATAAAAAAAAAAGAGTTTCGGAAGAATTTTAAATTTCAATAATTCTAATTTAATTTTAATATATGGAATTATATATTACAATATAATTAAAATTTTTGTGGATTAAAACAAATAAATCTTAAATACATCGTAATTAAAAAAATTAAATAAAAAAAACTTTCAAAGAATTTATAATTCAATATATTAATATATATATATAACATATATTATAAAATATAATTCAATATATTAAATTCAATATATTAGAATAGAAATAATTATAAACTATTTAAATTAAAATAAAAAAAATAAACAAAAAATTTTTTTTATTTCTATTAATCGGTATTAAATTTAACTTTCAATATAAAATTAAATATATTAACAATATATTTTAATAAATTATATTATATACATAATTAGTTTAATTAAATATTATTTATATTATAAGTCATATTACTTTATAAAGTAATATATAGAATGAATTTTAAATTAATACTAATATAATATATTAGTATTAAATTACTTATTAAAATAAAAAGAATATATAGTTACTATCAATGTTTTATTAATATATAATACTAAGAATTATATTATGATATATAAATAAGTATATTAATACAATATATTATAAGAAATATATTAGAAATTTTATATTAAAATAATATAAAAAAATTGTTAAACGTGATATATAAAGTATTGTATTACATTATATAATATATAAGTAAATATATTAAAATATTAAGGAATATATAGTTATATAAGTAAATATATTAAAATAATATATTACTTAATATATTATATTATATGGTAATAACTATATTGAAATTTACAGTTTTTTCTTTTTAATATTAATAAATAAAGTGTATAATTTAATATATTCAAATTTAATTTAATATATATATATAAAAAAGTCAAAATAAAAAAGAAATGGGTTAGAATTAAAAAGAAAATATTCTTAGACAAGGATTAACTAATCAATAATTAATAATGAACGACTAAATAGTTAAATGAATCAATAAATAGTTAATAATGAAACATGGAACATACAAAGTAACAAATGAAAAAAAAAAAAAAAAAAAAAAAAAAACTAAGAAAAAACTAAGAAAAATAGAAAAAGGGTTGTTAAGGTAAAAGTAGAGAGAGAATAAAGGAAGAAAAAAAGAAAGAAAGATAGATAGATAGATAGAAGAAAATATGGAAAATAGCATATAAAATATAGAAAAATATAGAAAAATATAGAAAAATATAGAAAAGTATTAATAATTTTATATGATAATAAATATTAAAAAAAAAAAAAGAAAAAAAAAACAATTCTTTCATTCATTAATAAAAAATTCAAACTATTAATTAATTATAAATAATATTAATTATATTTTTATTTAATTTTAATTATTATTCATTATTAATTAGTATTATTCAATTATTATTATTTAATTATTATTATTTATTTTATTACATATTCTATTATTTACTCTATTATTTATTTTATTATTTATTTTATTATATTAGTATTTAATTCTAATAATATTTTATTTTTAATTTATTTAGTATTATTAGTTTAATTATCTTTTATTATTATTTATTATTTAGTTAATTATTATTTAATATTATTTATTATTATTTATTATTTAGTTAATTATTATTTAATATTATTTATTATTATTTTATTATTTAGTTAATTATTAATTATTATTAATTATTATTATTTTATTAATTATTATTCTATTAATTAGTTAATTATTATTTATTTATTATTATTTTTTTATTTTTTTTGTTGACCTTTTTTTTCAAAGAATATATATATATATCTTTGAGTAAAGTTTTTTAATATTATGAATAATAAAAGAATACAATGAATTCATAGGGTTTATTTTAAGTATCCAATATTTTTACTTGTTTGATGTGGTCTATTAGTAATAAAAAAAAAAACTTATAGAAAAACAGAAAAATAAGAATAAATATATAAAAGTAAAAATAAAAATAAAAAAAGAGAAATAAAAAGTTTAAAAGTTACGGTCAAAGCAAATAGCAAATAAATGAAAGTAAATTAAAAATATATTAATAATGTTATATTGGGATTGGATATCTCTTCTTCTATTATCTTTCATATTAATAGCATTAAAATAAAGAATACTTATTAATACTACCAAATGTTAAATTTAATTAACTTGTCACATCACAGGAAAAAAAAAAATTTTTTTATTTTTTATATTAATATCTTTTTTTTTTTTTATATAATTTTATATAATTTATATAATTTATTATTTTATTTTTATTTTTAAATTATTTTAATATTTTACAATTTATTTTTAAAAATCTTTTAATATTTATAATTTATTTTTAAATCTTTAATTATTTATATATATCTTTTAATAGTTTTAAATAACGTTTAATATTTTTAAATATCTTTTAATATTTATAAATATCCTTTAATTTATATATATATCTTTTAATATTTATAATTTATTTTTAAAACTTTTAATATTTTATATTTATTTTTATATTTCCTTAAATTTTTATATTTTTTTAAATTAAATTTTTTATATCATTTTTATTTTTATAATTATTTATTCCAAAATGGTTTAATCCAAAAAGATTGATCTCAGCTTTCCCCTTATTTTTTTCTTTCTTTTTTTTACCTATTTATTTAATCGCTCTATTCCCGAAATGCTTAACTCATCTTAATTTTAATTTTTATTCCTTACTATTTTATCTGTCTATCTACCTATCTAATCTGTTTATTTATTTGATATTTATTTATTTGATATTTATTTATTTGATATTTATTTATCTACTTGATATTTATTTATTTATTTGATATTTATTTATTTATCTACTTGATATTGATATCTTTAGTAGTATGATTTATTTTTTTATTTAATATTGATATATCAAATATAGAAGTAATTTAATTAACAAGGGTAATAAATTATTTAAAATATATTTATTTCTATTTTATTATATTTATTTCTCTATATCGCATATTTGAATATTAATATAATTATATGTATTTTCTATGTTTATTTATTATTATTATATCTATAAATATTAAATAAAAAAAAAGAATTTGAAATATTTGATACTATGGTATAGAGTCATAATCCTTAAACTTGGGTTGTCTTTAATTTATTTAATAAATATTAAATAAATTATAAACAGCCATTTTAAACTTTAAAAAAGACATTTTGTTTATATTTAATTAATTTCAATTTAATAAATTTTAAAATTTTTAATTTGAAACTTTTAAAAATAAAAAAAAAAAAAGTCTTTTTTTTTTTAATGTAAATGTAAATGTAAATGCTTTTATTTCTTATTGATTCATTCATTTATAATTATTTTAAATAAATAAATAAATAATAAATAAATAAATTAACAATAAATAAATAATAAATAAGTAAATAAATAAAATTTAAACTTTATTGTGTAGGCAAAGTTAAAATATTACTTTAAACTAGTATAATTATTATAATTATTAATTTATAGTTAAGAATTATTTATTATTATTATTATTACTATTATTATTAATTATTTTAATATTTAATATTACTATTTAATATTTAATATTTATTATAAACTTTTATTATATTATTATATTATTAATTAAAATTTATTATTATCAATTATTATTAATTTATAGTTTATAAATTTAGAATTTTTTTTATTTTATTTTATTTTAATTTTTTTAAACTTTTATTTATCTTTTAATAATTAATAATATTTATCTTATGTCTTTTCTTTATTTTTATCTTTTAATATTGGATATATATTGTATATTGTATATCTTTATAAATTTTATAATTATAGATCTAATAGCTAATAGTTAATTGTTAAATTTATCATTCATTATTCTAATATTAATCTTAACAGTTGTCATTTTGCTTTTCTAAATAGATTTTATTATATATTATAATATGCTTAATATTCATTTTTGGATTTATGTTTTATTTATAGCTTATATTTTTATATTATTCCTATTTTCATAATTTTCATATATTCCTATTTTTATTCCATATTAAGCAATTATTAATTAAACTTTAATTTTTATTCTTTATTTCAATATTTCAATTTTTTTTATTATTTTTATATTTAAACTTTAATATAAACATGTACATTGCATTGCATTCATTATACATTGCTAATGCATTATAATTGCATTACGTATACAATTGATACACATTAAAACTGTCAGAATTAAAGTTTGTCCATTAGAATTCGATTTTATATCCATATCCATTAGAATTATAAATTTTATTTCATTGTCATGTTAATATATAGATCACATAGGTATATAAAATAAATTGATATAGAATAAAAACTAAAAACAGATATATAGAGAATGGAAAGGTATATAGAGGTATAAAAGATATAGAATAAAGTAGATATAAAATAAAGTGGAAATAGAATAAAGAATATAGAGCAGATATAGAATAAAGTAGATATAGAATAAAAAAATTTCTATATTATATTTTATTTTCTATCGACTATCGAAATGAATAAAATTTTAAGGAGTTTAATAAATCTAAAAATATATAAAAAAAATGAATAAAAACTTTTTTTTTTTTTAATTCTTTTTTAAATGAAATAAAAATTTTTAAAATTAATAAAATTTAAAAATTTAGAAATTTAAAATTAATAATATTTAAAATTTAAAAATTAAAATTAATAAAAATTAAAAATTTAAAATTTAAAAATTTAAAAATAAATGAAATTAAAATTTAAATGAAATTAAAAATAAAATTAATGTAATGTTCATTCGCTATTATTTAATTACAAAAAATTAATGTACAATTAACTATTATGCAATTATGTACATTTACATATTTTAATGTACATACATGTGGATTAAAGTTTCATAAAAATAGATTAAACTATATATAGAAATCAACTAATTGTCTTTTTTTTATTATTATAGATAATTAAATAATTAAATAATAAATAAATAATAAATTAATAAATAATAAATAATAAATAATAAATAATAAATAATAAATAATAAATAATAATAAAAAGAGTATTTATTAATAAATAATAAATAATAAATAATAAATAAAGAGTATTTATTAATAAATAATAAATAATAAATAATAAATAAATAAATAAATAATAAATAATTAATAAATAAATAATAAATAATAAATAATTAAATAATAAATAATAATAAATAATAATAAATAATAAATAATAAGTAAATAATAATAAATAATAAATAATAAATAATAAATAATAAGTAAATAATAATAAATAATAAATAATAAATAATAAATAATAAATAATAAATAATAAATAATAAATAATAAATAATAAATAATAAATAATAAATAATAAATAATAAATAATAAATAATAAATAATAAATAATAATAAAAAGAGTATTTATTAATAAATAATAAATAATAAATAAAGAGTATTTATTAATAAATAATAAATAATAAATAATAAATAAATAAATAAATAATAAATAATTAATAAATAAATAATAAATAATAAATAATAATAAATAATAAATAATAATAAATAATAATAAATAATAAATAATAAGTAAATAATAATAAATAATAAATAATAAATAATAAATAATAAATAAATAATAAATAATAAATAATAAATAATAAATAATAAATAATAAATAATAAATAATAAATAATAAATAATAAATAATAAATAATAAATAATAAATAATAAATAATAAATAATAAATAATAAATAATAAATAATAAATAATAAATAATAAATAATAAATAATAAATAATAAATAATAAATAATAAATAATAAATTATAAATAATAAATAATAAATAATAAATAATAAATAATAAATAATAAATAATAAATAATTGAATAATAAATAATAAAAAGAGTATTTATTAATAAATAATAAATAATAAATAATAAAAAGAGTATTTATTAATAAATAATAAATAATAAATAATACTAAAAAGAGTATTTATTAATAAATAATAATAAAAAGAGTATTTATTAATAAATAATAAATAATAAATAATACTAAAAAGAGTATTTATTAATAAATAATAATAAAAAGAGTATTTATTAATAAATAATAAATAATAAATAATACTAAAAAGAGTATTTATTAATAAATAATAATAAAAAGAGTATTTATTAATAAATAATAAATAATAAATAATAAATAATAAAAAGAGTATTTATTAATAAATAATAAATAATAAATAATAAATAATAAATAATAAAAAGAGTATTTATTAATAAATAATAAATAATAAATAATAAAAAGAGTATTTATTAATAAATAATATATAATAAATAATAAAAAGAGTATTCATTAATAAATAATAAATAATAATAAAAAGAGTATTCATTAATAAATAATAAATAATAAATAATAAATAAATAATAATTAATAATATATAATAATAATAATAATAAATAAATAATAATTAATAATATATAATAATAATAATAATAATAAAATAAAATAAAATAAATAAATAAATAAATAATAAAATAATTAAATAATTAAATAATCAATATTCAATAATCAATAATCAATATATAAAAAATAATTGAATAATAAATAAATAAATAAATAAATAAATAAATAAATAAATAAATAAATATATTTTTATTTTTATTTTTTTTTTGTATTATTTTTATATATAAAAAATCCATAAATAAAATATCCACAAAAAAAAAAAACATAAAAAAAAAGTTAGTTTTTAAAAAACACAACTAATAATAATAATAATAAAAAAAAAAAAAAAAAAAAAAAAAAGAAAATGAAAAAAAAATTAATATTCACTTTTATTTTATTATTTTTTTTTTTTTGTATTTTTTTATTATTATTATTTTTTTTATTTTTTGAAATTAACTAATGAAATAAGTAATAATAATGATTAAAAACTAAAAAAAAAAAAAAAATTTTTTTTATTACATATTCTATAAATATTTATTTATATTATATATATTGGTTCGTTTAAATTAACAAAACGTTTAAACTACAATTCAACAATATCATTTCTTGGTTTTCCATTAACAACAAACTTTGTGTTACATCGGGAGATAGTCGTTTATAAATATTTCTTGTTTATGAACATATAAATACCATTTCTTGTGAAATTTCATTAAATATAGGTTTAGGTTTTATACCTAATGGAATTGAACTTTTTCTAACGTCATCGTTAAATTTTATGCTTTGCAATTGATATAGATGCATCAAATTCTTTTTCAAGATGATTATGTAAACTTTCATTTTTCAAAATTTCCTTATTTCTTTAAATAATGAAAGATTTATATTTATTTAAAGTTTTATATTCAGTACATCTATATACTTTGAAATTATCTTTTTTTTTTTTTATAGATAAAAATCAAATTTATAATTTTTTTTGATAATAATTTGTTCTTTTCCTCAATTAGTTTCATTTATCTCAATATCTATATTTTCTTCCATTTATAATTTAATATATTAATAAAATATTTAAATAAATATATTTAATTATATATGTTATGGTTAAAAATCTTTTAAATAAATATATTTATTATATAATTTACAAAAAAAGAAAAAAAAAATTTGTTTAATATTTTTTTTGTAAATTTTACATTCATTCATTAATATTTTTTTTTTCATTTTTTAAATTTTTTTCTATTCCTTCTTTATCCTTTTTTTTCATTTTTAAAATATTCAATATTTTTTTTTTAAAATGTAACTGTTTTCACTAAATATTACTTTTATCATATTTTTATTTCTATATAAATATAATTTTATGAATTAAGGATTAATTTCTGAAATATTCTTTAAATGTACAAAATATGATATTTTTGAATTTATTACTTTTTCAATATTTTTTTCATTGATAATTATTATTATTATTATTTTTTGTTACTGAATATTCAACCCATAACATATATATTTAAAGATTATTGCGATCTATTGCCCAAAATATTGGTTTAACTCCATCTTCATTTTTTTCATTTATTTCCAAAACAATATTATTCTTATTAGCATTATCTATTAATAATTGAACCATGTCAATGTCATTTTTACAAGTAGAATATAAAAGTGGATACAATTTACATTCATTTTTTTTTTCATTTATTTCCAAAACAATTTTATTTTTATTGGCATATTTTTTTAATAATTTGGCTATTTCAATATTACATCCGATAATATCATTTAAAAGGGGACACCATATATTTTTATCTTTTTCATTCATTTCCAAAACAATTTTATTTTTATTGGCATATTCTATTAATAGTTTAACTATTTCAATATTATTTATTCTAGTAGTCCATATAAATGGATTATCTCATCTATTATTTTTTTCATTTATTTCTAAAGCAATGTCATTTTTATTGGCATATTCTATTAATAATTGAAACATTTCAATATTATCCTTAACAGTAGCATATAAAAGTAGATACCATTCATTTTCATTTTTTTTATTTAAATTCAAAACAATATTTGTTTCAATGGTATCATCTAAAATTCTTTTAACTTTTTGAGCCTCAATTGCATTAATTCCTTTAATATTTTGAATATCATTTTTGTAATATGCAAGAATACGTTTCCTTTTCCAATTTAATATATATTTATTAAAGTAAAAAAATTTTTATTTATTGTTTAAAAAATGAATATTTTTTGAATTTTCATATAAAAAAAAAATAAACTTAGGTATTACTATTATTATATTTTAAAAATGAAAAATTATACAGTCAATTAATTTAAATGATTTATTTATTTATCTCATATTTTTTTTTATTTATTTCTTTTTTTTTGCTATTTATAAAAATTACAATTATGAAATATATATTTAAATGTAAATTGAATATTAATATTTTTATATCTATCAATTATAAGATTGTAATAATTTTTATTATTAAAATAAAAAAATATAAAATAATGTTAATATAAAATAAATAAATAAATAAATAAATAAATAAATAAATAAATAAATAAATAAAATAAATAAATAGAAATATGTCATGAGTGGAAAAAATTTATATTTTTTCATATATATCAAAAAAAAAAAAAAAAAAAAAAAAAAATAAAATTAAAAAAATAATTATATATATACATATTATTTTTATTTTTATATATAATTTAATATCACTTAATATTATATGATGTATAAAGTATATTTTATTTTATTTTATTTTATTTTTTTTTTATAAAATCATTCACTATTATATAAGTTTTTTTTTTTTTAAAAAATAATAAATAAATCAAGTAATAAGTTAAAAAATAATGAAAAAAGTTTTCTTATAAAAATTCATTATAAAATTTTTAAATTTACATAACATTTTAATCTTTCTTTCTTTTTTCTTTTTTTTTTTATTAGATTTATATTGTCAATTTACATGCAGTTAATAATGGAATATCACCATCCTTATTTTTCTAATTGATATCTATTATTTCTTATTGCTTTTGTTTTTTCAATTATTTTCTCAATAATTTTCTAATCTTTCATTTTTCTTTTTCTTTTTTTTTTTTTTTTTTTTTTTTTTTTATTTTATTTTCCAATTCTTTTTCTATTCTTTCTTTTCCCTTTTTTTCATTTTCAAATCATTTTCTAATCTTTTATTTTTCTTTTTTCATTTTCTAAATCTTTTTTTATTTCTTTTTTCTCATTTTTTTTTCGTTATCAAGATATTCAATAATTATTTTTTAAAATGTAACCATTTTTCATTATTCCATTATTTAAATCCTTTTTTATTCTTTTATTTTTCATTTTTTCATTTTCAAAATCTCCTTTAATTCTTTTTTTCTCTTTTTTTTCATTATCAAATATTCATTAATTTTTTTTAAAATGTAACTATTTTTACTAAATATTACTTCAATTATATTTTTATTTCTATATAAATGTATTAATGTTATGAATTCAGGATTAATTTCTGAAATATTCTTTAAATGTACAAAAATTTCATTTTTTGAAATAATTTCTTCAATATCTTTTTCATTGATGATTATTTTTAATTTTTTTTTTCTACTGAATATTCCACTAATAATCGAAATATTTCAAGATTATTATTATCTATTGCCCAAAATATTGGATTTACTCCATCATCATTTTTTTCATTTATTTCCAAAACAATTTTATTTTTATTGGCATATTCTATTAATAGTTTAACCATTTCAATATTATTTATTTTGGTAGCCAATATAAGTGGATTATCTCCATCATCATTTTGATTAGCATAATCTATTAATAATTGAACCATTTCAATATTATTCCTTAGAATAGCCCATATAAGTGGATTATGTCCTTGAATATCTTTGTCATTTAGTTCTAAAACAATTTTATTTTTATTAGCATATTCTATTAATAATTTAACCATTTCAATGTCATTTCTATAAGTAGAATATAAAAGTGGATACCATTTATATTCATTTTTTTCATTTATTTCCAAAACAATTTTATTTTTATTGGCATATTCTATTAATAATTTTGCTAATTCCATTTTACATCCGAAAGTAGCATTTAATAGTGGATACCATTTATTTTTATTTTTTACGTTTATTTCCAAATTAATATTATTTTTAATGGCATATTCTATTAATAATTTAACCATTTCAATGTTATATCTATCAGTAGCCCATAGAAGTGGATTATCTCCATTATTATTTTTTTCATTTATTTCTAAAACAATTTTATTTTTATTGGCATATTCTATTAATAGTTTAACCATTTCAATATTATTCCTTAGAATAGCTCATATAAGTGGATTATGTCCTTGAATATCTTTGTCATTTAGTTCTAAAACAATTTTATTTTTATTAGCATATTCTATTAATAGTTTAACTATTTCAATATTATTTATTCTAGTAGCTAATATAAGTAGATTATTTTCATTATTATTTTTTTTATTTATTTTCAACATAATATTATTTTCAATGGCATAATCTAGAATTATTTTAATATTTTGAGTAACATGTATACAAGCTGCAAGATTAAGTTCTTTTTCCAAATTTGTTTTATATCTATTATCAAAGAAATCTATTATTTAAAAAATGTTTTATTTTTATTAAAATAAAAAAATTATTATTTATTATTTAAAAAATGAATTTTTTTTTGAATTTTCATAAAAAAAAAAAAAAAAAAAAAAAAATTAAACTTAGTTGTTACTATTTTAAAAATTAAATATTATTAAAATATTTTAAATATTTATATTTTATTTTAAAGTCTTTTTTTTTTCAATTTTTATGGTAGTTATAACAAAAAAAATAACAAAAAATTATATGAATTTACTTATGTTTATTTCAAAAAATTATAATAATAAAAATTGAAAAAAAGAAAAAAAAAAATTTTTAGCATTTAAATCTCTTTTATATGTAAAAAATTTTTAGCATTTAAATTCTCTTTTATATGTATAAAATTTTGAAACTAAAAATGGAACAAAACAAATGGACCTAAAAATTTCGGACATTATAAATTTTTATTATTATTATTATTATTTTTTTTTTTTATTTTTTATTTTTTATTAATTATAAAATAAAATTATAATATATAATAATGTTAATATAAATAAATAAATAATATAAAATAAATAAATAAATAAATAATATATAATAAATAAATAAATAATATAAAATAAATAAATAAATAATATAAAATAAATAAATAAATAATATATAATAAATAAATAAATAATATAAAATAAATAAATATAAAAAATATATCAAAAAAAAAAAAAAAAAAAAAAAAAAAAAAAAAAAATCAAATTGAAAAAATAATATATATATATATATATATATAATTTTATTTATTTTTTATTTTTATTTATAGTTTAATATAGTTTAATATTAAATTACGCATAAAGTTTTTTTTTTTTTTTTTTATTTTTTTTTTAAATAAAGAACTTATTAATTAATATATATATATATAGATATATATATATTTATAAAAGCACTTATTATTAGTTAAAAAATAGGGAGAGAAGTTTTCTTTTAAAAATTAATTAAAAATTTTTTAAATTTACAAAACCTTTTAATCTTTTTATTTTTTATAAAAAAAAAAAAAAAAAACACCAATTAAAAAAAAAAAAAAAAACATGAATTAATTTTTTGAAAAACAAAAAACAAAATTAAAAATATAATTAAAAAAGTAATTTTATTATTATTATTATTATTATTATAATATTTTTTTTTATTATTTATCTATTTATTTAGTATTTAATATAATAATATTAATATTATTTTTTAAGCTCATATATGTATAACTTTAAAGATTTAATTATGAATAATATTCATTGATATATTTAATATACCTAATATAAAATAAATGAAATTATTTTTTTATAATCTAATATATTAGATTCATGTATTATGATTTAGATGATAATATCTAATAAATTTTTCCATTATAATTTTTTTGAATATTATAATAATATGATAATATGGTAATATATTGATAATACATTTTATAAAATTATAACTTTGACTTAAATAATTTTTTCTGAAATGTAACCATTTTTCATTATTTCATTATTTAAATCCTTTTTTATTCTTTTATTTTTCATTTTTTCATTTTCAAAATCTCTTTTAATTCTTTTTTTCTCTTTTTTTTCATTATTAAAATATTCATTAATTTTTTTTAAAATGTAACTATTTTCACTAAATATTACTTCAATTATATTTTTATTTTTATATAAATATATTAATTTTATGAATTCAGGATTAATTTCAGAAATATTCTTCAAATGTCCAAAAATTTCATTTTTTGAAATTATTTCTTCAATGTCTTTTTCATTGATGATTATTTTTAATTTTTTTTCTACTGAATAGTCCACTAATAATTGAAATATTTCAAGATTATTATTATCTATTGCCAAAAATATTGGATTAACTCCATCATCATTTTTTTCATTTATATCCAAAACAATATCATTTTTATTAGCATAATCTATTAATAATTGAACCATTTCAATATTATTCTTTATAATGGCCCACGTAAGTGGATTATGTCCTTGTATATTTTTGTCATTTAGTTCTAAAACAATATTATTTTTATTAGCATATTCTATTAATAATTGAACCATTTCAATGTCATTTCTACAAGTAGAATATAAAAGCGGATACCATTTACATTCATTTTTTTCATTTATTTCCAAAATAATATTATTTTTATTGGCATATTCTATTAATAATTTGGCTATTTCAATATTACATCTGAGAGTAGCATTTAAAAGTGGATACCATTTATTTTTATTTTGTACCTTTATTTCCAAATTAATATCATTTTTAATGGCATATTCTATTAATAATTTAACCATTTCAATGTTATATCTATCAGTCGCCCATAGAAGTGGATATTCTCCATTATTATTTTTTTCATTTATTTCCAAAACAATTTTATTTTTATTTGCATATTCTATTAATAGTTTAACCATTTCAATATTATTTATTTTGGTAGCTAATATAAGTGGATTATCTCCATCATCATTTTTTCCATTTATTTCTAAAACTATATCATTTTGATTAGCATAATCTATTAATAATTGAACCATTTCAATATTATTCCTTAGAATAGCCCATATAAGTGGATTATGTCCTTGAATATTTTTATCATTTATTTCTAAAACTATATCATTTTGATTAGCATATTCTATTAATAATTGAACCATTTCAATGTTATTTCTACAAGTAGCATATAAAAGTGGATACCATTTACATTCATTTTTTTCATTTATTTCCAAAATAATATTATTTTTATTGGCATATTCTATTAATAGTATAACTATTTCAATATTATTTCTCTCAGTACTTAATATAAATAGGTTATCTCCATTATTATTTTTTTTATTTATTTCCAAGATAATATTTTTTTCAATGGCATCCTCCAAAATTCTTTTAATATTTTGAGTACCATGCATATAAGTTGCAAGATTAAGTTCTTTTTCCAAAATTATTCTATATATATTATTAAAGAAATCCATGATTTATAAAGTGCTGTATTATTATTAAAATAAAAAAATTTTTATTTATTATTTAAAAAATAATTTTTATCTGAATTTTTATAAAAAAAAAATTAAACTTAATTGTTACTATTATTACTATATTTTAAAAATGAAAGATTATCAAAATATTTTAAATATTTAGATTTTATTTTAAAGTTTTTTTTTATAATTTTTATGGTAGTTATAATAAAAAAATAACAAAGAATTATATGAATTTACTAATGGTTATTTCAAAAAAATTATAATAATAAAAATTAAAATTTAAAAAAAATTTTTAGAATTTAAATCTCTTTTATATATAAAAAATTTTGAAACTAAAAATGGAACAAAACAAATGGACTTAAAAATTTTTGATATTATAATTTTTTTTTTTATTCCATTTTTATTCTTTTTTTTTTTTTTTTTTTTTTTTTTTTTTTTTTTTATTTTTATTTTTATTTTAATTTATTTATATCTTAATTGTTTTTTTATTCCTTTTTTTATTCCTTTTTTTATTCCTTTTTTTTTATTTTAATTTATTTAGCTCTTATATTTTTTTTTTTTTTTTTTTTTTTTTTTTTTTTTTTTTTTTTATTTTTATTTTTATTTTAATTTATTTATATCTTAATTGTTTTTTTATTCCTTTTTTTATTCCTTTTTTTATTCCTTTTTTTTTATTTTAATTTATTTAGCTCTTATATTTTTTTTTTTTTTTTTTTTTTTTTTTTTTATAAAAACTACTATTAATAAATATATAAATGTATATAAATGTATATTAATATAATATAAATAAATAAATAAATAAAAAAAATTAGTAAATAAGCAAATAAATAAATAAATAAATAAATAAATAAATAAATAAATAAATAAATAAATAAATAAATAAATAAGTAAATAAATAAATGATATAAAATAAATAAATAGTAATAGGTCATGAGTAGAAAAATCTATATTCTTTAAGATATTTCAAAAAAAAAAAAATCAAATTGAATATATATATATATATATATATTTAATTTTAATTTTAATTTTAATTTTATTTTTATTTTTATTTATAGTTTAATATGACTTAATATTAAATTATGCATAAAGTTTTTTTTTTTTTTTTTTTTTTTTTTTTTTTTTTTTTTTTTTTTTTTTTTTTTTCTTTAAAATAAAACACTTATTAATTGATTTATATATATATATATATTATAAAAGCACTTATTATTATATTAGTTAAAAAATAAGGAAACAAGTTTTCTTACAAAAATTAATTAAAAATTTTTTAAATTTACAAAACCTTTTAATCTTTTTGTTTTTTTATAATAAAAAAAAAAACAAAAACAAAAACACTAATTAAAAAAAAAAAAAAAAAAAAAAAAAAAAAGAAAAAAGATATGAATTAATTTTTTGAAAAACTAATAAAATTAAAAGTCAAATTTAAAAAGTAAATCAATTAATTCTTTTTTTTTTTTTTTTTTTTTTTTTTTTTTTTTTTTTTTTTTTTTTTTTTTGTATTTATTTATAATTTAATATATTAGGTGTATTATGATTTAGATGATAGTTTCTTATTAATATTTCCATCATAATGTTTTTAAATATTATAATAATATAGTAATACAGTAATATTGATAATACATTTTTAAAAACTATAACCTTGACTTCTTTTTATAATTTAATTTAATAAACATTTTATTAATTCAATATTACCATTTTTACATGCAATTAATAACGGAGTATCCCCATCTTTATTTTTCTCATTAATATCCATTCCACGATGAATTAATTTCTTTACTTCTTCAATATTTCCTTGTCGACATTCATAGGTTAAATATGTATCCTTATCATCTCTCTTAGTATTTCTTTCTTTTTTCAATTGTTTTATCAATAATTCATATTTATTTTTTATTATTTCTTTTTCTCTTTTTTCCTTTTTCAAAATATTTTCTAATCTTTCTTTTTCTCTTTTTTCATTGTCAAAATCTTTTTCTAATCTTTTTTTTTCATTTTTTTCATTTTCCAAATTATTTTCTAATCTTTCATTTTTCTTTTTTTCATTATTTAAATCCTTTTCTATTCTTTCAATTTTTATATTTTCATTTTCCAAATCTTTTTCTAATCTTTCATTTTTCATTTTTTCATTATTTAAATCCTTTTGTATTTTTTCAATTTTCATTCTTTTATTTTCCAAATCTTTTTCTATTATGTTTTTTTCCTTTTTTTCCTTTTCCAAATCTTTTTCTAATCTTTCATTTTTCATTTTTTCATTATTTAAATCCTTTTGTATTCTTTCAGTTTTCATTTTTTCATTATTTAAATCCTTTTCTAGTCTTTTTTTCTCATTTTTTTCATTTTCAATATATTCAATAATTTTTTTTAAAATGTAACTATTTTCACTAAATATTACTTCAATTATATTTTTATTTCTATATAAATATATTGATTTTATGAATTCAAGATTAATTTCTGAAATATTCTTTAAATGTACAAAATATACATTTTTTGAAATTGTGTCTTCAATATCTTTTTCATTGATTATTATTTTTATTTTTCTTTTTACTGAATATTCAACCAATAACATAAATATTTCTAGATTATTATTATCTATTGCCAAAAATATTGGATTAACTCCATCATCATTTTTTTCATTTATTTCTAAAACAATATTACTTTTATTTGCATAATCTATTAATAATTGAACCATTTCAATGTTATTTTCAACAGTAGCCCGTAAAAGTGGATTATATCCATTATTTTTTTCATTTATTTCCAAAACAACTTTATTTTTATCGGCATATTCAATTAATAGTTTAACTATTTCAATATTATTTCTTTCAGTAGCCAATATAAGAGGATTATATCCATCATTATTTTTTTCATTTATTTCCAAAACAATTTTATTTTTATTAGCATATTTTATTAATAATTTAACCATTTCAATGTTATATCTATCAATAGCCAATATAAGTGGATTATATCCATCATTATTTTTTTCATTTATTTCCAAAACAATTTTATTTTTATTAGCATATTTTATTAATAATTTAACCATTTTAATGTAATATCTATCAGTAGCCAATAAAAGTGGATTATTTCCTTTATTATTTTTTTCATTTATTTCCAAAATAATATCATTTTTATTGGCATATTCTATTAATAATTTAACCGTTTCAATGTTATATCTATAAGTAGCCCATAAAAGTGGATTATATCCATCATTATTTTTTTCATTTATTTCCAAAATAATATCATTTTTATCAGCATATTCTATTAATAATTTAACCATTTTAATATTATATGTATCAGTAGCCAATAAAAGTGGATTATCTCCTCTATTATTTTTTACATTTATCTCCAAAATAATATCATTTTTATTTGCATATTCTGTTAATAATTTGACCATTGTATTGTTATATCTATTAGTAGCTAATAAAAGTGGATTATCTCCATCATTATTTTTTTCATTTATTTCCAAAATAATTTTATTTTTATTGGCATATTCTATTAATAGTTTAACTATTTCAATATTATTTATTCTAGTGGCTAATATAAGTGGATTATCTCCATCATCATTTTTTCCATTTATTTCCAAAATAATATCATTTTGATTAGCATAATCTATTAATAATTGAACCATTTCAATGCTATTATTTCTAGTAGCCCATATAAGTGGGTTATCTCCCGTAATATTTTTTTCATTAATTTCCAAAATAATATTATTTTTATTAGCATATTCTATTAATAATTTAAACATTTCAATACTATTTTTACTTGTAACAAATAAAAGTGGATTATTTCCATCATCTTTATTGCTTTCATTCATTTCCAACACGATTTTATATTTATTGGCATATTTTATTAATAATTTAACCATTTCAATATTATTTTTGCTAGTAGCATATAAAAGGGGATACCATTCATTTTCATCTTTTTCATTTAGATTCAAAGCAATTTTATTTTTAATGGCATCATAAAAAATTCTTTTAACTTTTTGAATATTGTTTTCGTCAGTTGCAAGAATAAGTTCTTTTTCCAAATTTTCTTTTTCCAATTTTTTTTTTATTTATATTATTAAAGAAAAACATGATTAATGAAATACTTTTTTTATTTTTATTAATAGGTATTACTATTATTTCTATTTTTTAATAACAAAAAATTATTAAAATATTTTAAATTTATTGATTTTGTTTTTTAATTTTTAAGATAAAAATAATTAAGAAATGAAAAAGAATTAAATGACTTTAAATACTTTGATTTAAAAAAATAATAATAATAAATATAAAAATTTAGAAAAAAATTTAGTATTAAAATCTCCTTAATTTAATAAATTTAAAAATAAAAAAAAAAGAACTAAAAAAAACAGAAATAAAAAATTTGGACCTAATATTTTTTTTTTTTATATATTGAATTAATCAAAAGAATTAAAAATTAATTAATTAATAAATAAATAAATAAATAAATAAATAAATAAATAAATAAATAAATAAATAAATAAATAAATAAATAAATAAGTAAATAAATAAACAAATAAACAAGTAAATAAATAAATAAATAAAGTAGAAAAAATTATATTCTTTTAGTTAAATCAAAAAATTGAAAAAAAAAAAAATATATATATATATATTTTTTATAAAAACATTTTTTTATTTGATTCATATATATATATATATATATATATATATATTTTTTTTTTTTTTTTTTTTTTTTTTTTTTTTTTTTTTTTTTTTTTTTTTTTTTTTTTTTTTTTTTTTTTTATAAAAGCATTTATAAGTTAAAAAATATGAAAAAAAGTTTTCATACATAAATTCATTATAAAATTTTTAAATTTACATAACATTTTGATTTTTATATTTTTTATAAAAATAAAAAACAATAATAAAAAATATGAAGTAATTTTTTTAAAAAACAAAAAACAAAATAAAATTAAATAAGTAAATATATATATATATATTTTGTATTTATTGAGTATTTAATATAATAATATTAAGATTTTTTTTTTTTATTTTTTATTTTTTATTTTTTTTTTTTAAAATTTATATAACTTTTCAGATTTTATTTATGAATTTTATTAATTGATATATTCAATATATCAAATATAAAAGAGATCAAGTTATTTTTTTTATAATCTAATATATTAGGTTCATGTATTATGATTTAGATGATAGTATCTAATAAATATTTCCATCATAATGTTGTTAAATATTATGATATTATGATAATATGGTAATATTGATAATATATTTTTTAAACTCTAACATTTGACTTCTTTTTTTAATAATTTAATTTAATAAACATTTTATTAATTCAATATTACCATTTTTACATGCAATTAATAATGGAGTATCCCCATCTTTATTTTTCTCATTGATATCCATTCCACGATGAATTAATTTCTTTACTTCTTCAATATTTCCTTGTTGACATTCATAGGTTAAATATGTATCCTTATCATCTCTTTTAGTATTTCTTTCTTTTTTCAATAGTTTTATCAGTAATTCAAATTTATTTTTTATTATTTCTTTTTCCTTTTTTTCCTTTTTCAAAATTTTTTCTGTTCTTTCTTTTCCCCTTTTTTCATTTTCTAAATCATTTTCTATTCTGTCTTTTTCCTTTTTTTCCTTTTCCAAATCTTTTTCTAATAATATATTTTTCATTTTTTCATTATTTAAATCCTTTTCTATTCTTTCAATTTTTATATTTTCATTTTCCAAATCTTTTTCTAATCTTTCATTTTTCATTTTTTCATTATTTAAATCCTTTTCTATTCTTTCAATTTTTATATTTTCATTTTCTAAATCTTTTTCTAATCTTTCATTTTTCATTTTTTCATTATTTAAATCCTTTTGTATTCTTTCAATTTTCATTCTTTCAATTTTCTTTTTTTCATTTTCTAAATCTTTTTCTATTCTTTCTTTCTCTTCTTTCTTATTATTAAAATATTTATTAATTTTTTTTAAAATGTAACTATTTTCACTAAATATTACTTCAATCATATTTTTATTTCTATATAAATATATTAATTTTATGAATTCAGGATTAATTTCTGAAATATTCTTTAAATGTACATAATATGATTTTTTTGAATTTATTACTTCTTCAATATCTTTTTCATTGATGATTACTTTGAATTTTTTTTCTACTGAATATTCAACTAATAATATAAATATTTCAAGATTATTACGATCTATTGCACTAAATATTGGATTAACTCCATCATCATTTTTTTCATTTATTTCTAAAACAATATTACTTTTATTTGCATAATCTATTAATAATTGAACCATTTCAATGTTATTTTCAACAGTAGCCCGTAAAAGTGGATTATATCCATTATTTTTTTCATTTATTTCCAAAACAACTTTATTTTTATCGGCATATTCAATTAATAGTTTAACTATTTCAATATTATTTCTTTCAGTAGCCAATATAAGAGGATTATATCCATCATTATTTTTTTCATTTATTTCCAAAACAATTTTATTTTTATTAGCATATTTTATTAATAATTTAACCATTTCAATGTTATATCTATCAATAGCCAATATAAGTGGATTATATCCATCATTATTTTTTTCATTTATTTCCAAAATAATATCATTTTTATTGGCATATTCTATTAATAATTTAACCGTTTCAATGTTATATCTATAAGTAGCCCATAAAAGTGGATTATATCCATCATTATTTTTTTCATTTATTTCCAAAATAATATCATTTTTATCAGCATATTCTATTAATAATTTAACCATTTTAATATTATGTGTATCAGTAGCCAATAAAAGTGGATTATCTCCTCTATTATTTTTTACATTTATCTCCAAAATAATATCATTTTTATTTGCATATTCTGTTAATAATTTGACCATTGTATTGTTATATCTATTAGTAGCTAATAAAAGTGGATTATCTCCATCATTATTTTTTTCATTTATTTCCAAAATAATTTTATTTTTATTGGCATATTCTATTAATAGTTTAACTATTTCAATATTATTTTTCTCAGTAGCCAATATAAGTGGATTATCTCCATCATTATTTTTTACATTTATATCCAAAACAATATTTTTTTTAAAGGCATCATCTAAAATTCTTTTAACTTTTTGAGTATCATTTCTATCGATTGCAAGAATAAGTTCTTCTTCCAAATTTTTTTTATTTATATCATTAAAGAAAAACATGAATTATGAAATGTTTTATTTTTATTCAAGCAAAAAATTTTATTTATTATTTAAAAATAAATTTTTTCTGAATTTTCATATAAAAAAAATTTAAACTTTGTTATTACTATTATTTACTAATAGAATATTTTAAAATTTTAGATTTTATTTTTATTTTTTATGGTAGTTAAAACGAAAAAATAACAAAAAATTATGTGAATAAATAAAATTTAAAAAAAAAATTTAGCATTTAAATCTCTTTTATATATATATATATATAAATAGAACTAAAAAAAAGTGGAACTAAAAAAAAAAGTGGAACTAAAAAAAAAGTGGAACTAAAAAAAATTTTATAAATTTATTTTTAGTTATTTTTTTTTTTATTTTTTAATTTTTTTATATTTTTTAATTTTTTTTTTATTTTTTAATTTTTTTTTTATTTTTTAATTTTTTTTATTTTTTAATTTTTTTTTTTTTTAATTTTTTTTATCATTTAATTTCCTTTTTTTTTTATTTCCTTTTTATTTCCTTTTTTTTTTAATTTTTCCTTTTTTTTTTTTTTTTTTTTTTTTTTTTTTTTTTTTTTTTTTTTATTTATTTTTTAAATTTTTTATTTATATTATTGCAAACTTTAATCTTTACTTATTTATTTATTCATTTGTTAATTATATGAAAAAAAATTTTTTTAAAAAAAAAAAATTAATATAATAATAAATATTATTTGTCCAATTAGAACATTATAATATTTAGAATAGTAATAATAGTAATATGAAATATAAAGAAATATTCAAAATAAAGTGTATAAAATAAATTCAGAAAAAAGTTTCTAGTAAAGAACATCGCTTCCATTAATATATTATTTCTCTTTAAAAGGAATTTTTATTCCAGATTAGGATTTGAATTGACTATATGAAAAAAAATTATGGTCTTCACCTTCAGAAAGGCATTCTGTCTTACTGTATTGGCGCTCCTGGTTAGTTTGCGCTTATACTGTCAATTAGTTTTAAATATTTATTTATTTATTTATCTCTTATTTATTTTTATTTATTTTTTTTATTTATTTATTTTCTTTTTTTTTTATTTATAAATATTACAATTATGAAATATATATATATAAATGTAATTTGAATATTAATATTTTTATATCTATCAATTATACAATTTTAATAATTAACTATGAAATAAAATAATATAAAATAATGTTAATATAATATAATATAAATAATTAAATAACATAAAATAAATAAATAGAAATAAGTCATAAATAATAAATTTATATTCCTTCAGATATATCAAAAAAAAAAAAAAAAAAAAAAAAAAATAAAAAATAAAATAAAATTAAAAAAATAATTAAATATATATATATATATATATATATGTATATTTTTTATTTTTATTTATAATTTAATATGACTTAATATTAAATTATTTATATAAAGTTTATTATTATTTTTTTTTAATAAAAACACTTCTTTATTTATTTATTTATTTATTTTTTTAATTTTTATTTTTATTTTTATTTATTTTTTTTTTTAAAAAAAACATTTATTATTTTATTAGTTAAAAAATAAGGAAAAAAATTTTTTTCTTATAAATATTTATTTTAAAATTTTTAAATTACAAAACTTTTTAATCTTTTTATTTTTTATATAAATAAATAAAAACAACAATTAAAAGAAAAAAAAAGATTTGAAGTAATATTTTAAAAAACAAAAAACAAAATTAAAAAACTTTGACTTCTTTTTATAATTTAATTTAATAAATATTTTATTAATTCTATATTGCTATTTTTACATGCAATTAATAACGGAGTATCCCCATCTTTATTTTTCTCATTGATATCCATTCCACGATGAATTAATTTCTTTACTTCTTCAATATTTCCTTGTTGACATTCATAGGTTAAATATGTATCCTTATCATCTCTTTTAGTATTTCTTTCTTTTTTCAATAGTTTTATCAATAATTCATATTTATTTTTTATTATTTCTTTTTCCTTTTTTTCCTTTTTTAAATTTTTTTCTAATCTTTCATTTTTCTTTTTTTCATTCTTTAAATCCTTTTCTAGTCTTTTTTTCTCATTTTTTTCATTTTCAATATATTCAATAATTTTTTTTAAAATATAGCTATTTTCACTAAATATTACTTCAATTATATTTTTTTTTCTATATAAATATATTAATTTTAGGAATTCAGGATTAATTTCCGAAATATTCTTTAAATGTATAAAAATTTCATTTTTTGAAATTAATTCTTCAATATCTTTTTCATTGATGATTATTTTTAAAATTTTTTCTACTGAATATTCCACTAATAATCGAAATATTTCAAGATTATTATTATCTATTGCCCAAAATATTGGATTAACTCCATCATTATTTTTTTCATTTATTTCCAAAACAATATCATTTTTATTAGCATAATCTATTAATAATTGAACCATTTCAATATTATTCCTTAGAATAGCCCATATAAGCGGATTATGTCCTTGTATATTTTTGTCATTTAGTTCTAAAGCAATATTATTTTTATTAGCATATTCTATTAATAATTTAACCATTTCAATGTCATTTCTACAAGTAGCATATAAAAGTGGATACCATTTATATTCATTTTTTTCATTTATTTCCAAAACAATTTTATTTTTATTGGCATATTCTATTAATAATTTTGCTATTTCCATTTTACATCCGAAAGTAGCATTTAAAAGTGGATACCATTTATTTTTATTTTTTACGTTTATTTCCAAATTAATATTATTTTTAATGGCATATTCTATTAATAATTTAACCATTTCAATGCTATATCTATCAGTCGCCCATAGAAGTGGATATTCTCCATTATTATTTTTTTCATTTATTTCCAAAACAATTTTATTTTTATTTGCATATTCTATTAATAGTTTAACCATTTCAATGTTATTTATTTTGGTAGCCAAAATAAGTGGATTATCTCCATCATCATTTTTTCCATTTATTTCTAAAACAATATCATTTTGATTAGCATAATCTATTAATAATTGAAACATTTCAATACTATTTTTACTTGTAGCAAATAAAAGTGGATTATTTCCATCTTTATTGTTTTCATTCATTTCCAAAACAATTTTATTTTTATTGGCATATTTTATTAATAATTGAACTATTTCAATATTATGTGTATCAGTAGCCAATAAAAGTGGATTATCTCCATCATTATTTTTTTCATTTATTTCCAAAATAATTTTATTTTTATTGGCATATTCTATTAATAGTTTAACTATTTCAATATTATTTTTCTCAGTAGCCAATATAAGTGGATTATCTCCATCATTATTTTTTACATTTATATCCAAAACAATATTTTTTTTAAAGGCATCATCTAAAATTCTTTTAACTTTTTGAGTATCATTTCTATCGATTGCAAGAATAAGTTCTTCTTCCAAATTTTTTTTATTTATATCATTAAAGAAAAACATGAATTATGAAATGTTTTATTTTTATTCAAGCAAAAAATTTTATTTATTATTTAAAAATAAATTTTTTCTGAATTTTCATATAAAAAAAATTTAAACTTTGTTATTACTATTATTTACTAATAGAATATTTTAAAATTTTAGATTTTATTTTTATTTTTTATGGTAGTTAAAACGAAAAAATAACAAAAAATTATGTGAATAAATAAAATTTAAAAAAAAAATTTAGCATTTAAATCTCTTTTATATATATATATATATATAAATAGAACTAAAAAAAAGTGGAACTAAAAAAAAAGTGGAACTAAAAAAAAAGTGGAACTAAAAAAAATTTTATAAATTTATTTTTAGTTATTTTTTTTTTTTATTTTTTAATTTTTTTTTTATTTTTTAATTTTTTTTTTATTTTTTAATTTTTTTTTTATTTTTTAATTTTTTTTTTATTTTTTAATTTTTTTTATTTTTTAATTTTTTTTTTTTTTTTTAATTTTTTTTATCATTTAATTTCCTTTTTTTTTTTATTTCCTTTTTATTTCCTTTTTTTTTTTTTAATTTTTCCTTTTTTTTTTTTTTTTTTTTTTTTTTTTTATTTATTTTTTAAATTTTTTATTTATATTATTTCAAACTTTAATCTTTATTTATTTATTTATTCATTTGTTAATTATATGAAAAAAAATTTTTTTAAAAAAAAAAAAATTAATAAAATAATAAATATTATTTGTCCAATTAGAACATTATAATATTTAGAATAGTAATATGAAATAAAAAGAAATATTCAAAATAAAGTATATAAAATAAATTCAGAAAAAAGTTCCTATGTAAAGAACCTCACCCCAATATATATATTACTTCTGTTTAAAAGGAATTTTTATACCAGATTAGGATTTAAATTTACTATATGAAAGTAATTATGATCTTCTCCTTCAGAGGAATTATCCCTGCTAGTCTGTCTTATTGCATTTTCAGTGTTGGTGCTCTTGTTGATTAGTTTGCGCTTATACCTTTTAATGATTTATTTATTTATCTCTTCTTTTTTTATTTGTTCCTTTTTTTTATTTATAAAAATTTCAATTATGATATATATATATAAATATAAATTGAATATTAAAATTTTTATATCTATCTATCAAATTATAAGATTTTAATAATTTCTAATTATAAAATAAAATAATATAAAATAATGTTAATATGTAATAAATAAATAAATAAATAAATAAATAAATAAAAAAATAAATAAATATATAAATAAATAATAAATCATGAATGGAAAAAACTTATATTCTTTCAGATATATCAAAAAAAAGAAAAAAGAAAAAAAATAAAAAATAAAATAAAACTAAATAAATAAATAAAGAAATAAATTTTTCTGTTCATTATTTCATTATTTAAATCCTTTTGTATTTTTTCAATTTTCATTCTTTCATTTTCAAAAATTTTTTTTATTATGTCTTTTTCTTTTTTTTCATTCTTTAAATCCTTTTCTAATCTTTCATTTTTCATTTTTTCATTATTTAAATCCTTTTCTAGTCTTTTTTTCTCATTTTTTTCATTTTCAATATATTCAATAATTTTTTTTAAAATGTAACTATTTTCACTAAATATTACTTCAATTATATTTTTATTTCTATATAAATATATTGATTTTATGAATTCAAGATTAATTTCTGAAATATTCTTTAAATGTACAAAATATATATTTTTTGAAATTATATCTTCAATATCTTTTTCATTGATTATTATTTTTATTTTTTTTTCTACTGAATATTCAACCAATAACATAAATATTTCTAGATTATTATTATCTATTGCCAAAAATATTGGATTAACTCCATCATCGTTTTTTTCATTTATTTCCAAAACAATATCATTTTTATTAGCATAATCTATTAATAATTGAACCATTTCAATATTATTCCTTATAATAGCCCATGTAAGTGGATTTTTTCCATAAATATTTTTATCATTTATTTCTAAAACAATTGTATTTTGATTAGCATAATCTATTAATAATTGAACCATTTCAATGCTATTTTCAATAGTAGCCCGTAAAAGTGGATTATATCCATCATTATTTTTTTCATTTATTTCCAAACCAATTTTATTTTTATTGGCATATTCAATTAATAGTTTAACTATTTCAATATTATTTATTTCAGTGGCCAATATAAGAGGATTATTTCCTCTATTATTTTTTTCATTTATTTCCAAAATAATATCATTTTTATTGGCATACTTTATTAATAATTTAACCATTTCAATGTAATATTTATTAATAGCCAATATAAATGGATTATCTCCTTCATTATTTTTTTCATTTATTTCCAAAACAATTTTATTTTTATTGGCATATTCTATTAATAGTTTAACTATTTTAATATTATTTATACTAGTGGCTAATATAAGTGGATTATCTCCATCATCATTTTTTCCATTTATTTCCAAAACAATATCATTTTGATTAGCATAATCTATTAATAATTGAAACATTTCAATGCTATTATTTCTAGTAGCCCATATAAGTGGATTATCTCCCTTATTATTTTTTTCGTTAATTACCAAAATAATATTATTTTTATTAGCATATTCTATTAATAATTTAATAATTTCAATGTTATATCTATCAGTAGCCCATAGAAGTGGATATTCTCCATTATTATTTTTTTCATTTATTTCCAAAACAATTTTATTTTTATTGGCATATTCTATTAATAGTTTAACTATTTTAATATTATTTATTCTAGTGGCTAATATAAGTGGATTATCTCCATCATCATTTTTTCCATTTATTTCCAAAATAATATCATTTTGATTAGCATAATCTATTAATAATTGAACCATTTCAATGCTATTATTTCTAGTAGCCCATATAAGTGGGTTATCTCCGTTATTATTTTTTTCATTAATTTCCAAAATAATATTATTTTTATTAGCATATTCTATTAATAATTTAAACATTTCAATACTATTTTTACTTGTAACAAATAAAAGTGGATTATTTCCATCATTTTTATTGTTTTCATTCATTTCCAACACAATTTTATATTTATTGGCATATTTTATTAATAATTTAACCATTTCAATATTATTTTTACTAGTAGCATATAAAAGGAGATACCATCCATTTTCATCTTTTTCATTTAGATTCAAAGCAATTTTATTTTTAATGGCATCATAAAAAATTCTTTTAACTTTTTGAATATTGTTTTCGTCAGTTGCAAGAATAAGTTCTTTTTCCAAATTTTCTTTTTCCAATTTTTTTTTATTTATATTATTAAAGAAAAACATGATTAATGAAATACTTTTTTTATTTTTATTAATAGTTATTACTATTATTTCTATTTTTTAATAACAAAAAATTATTAAAATATTTTAAATTTATTGATTTTGTTTTTTAATTTTTAAGATAAAAATAACTAAGAAATGAAAAAGAATTAAATGACTTTATTTACTTTGATTTAAAAAAATAATAATAATAAAAATATAAAAATTTAGAAAAAATTTTAGTATTAAAATCTCCTTAATATATAAAAAATTTAAAAATAAAAAAAAAAAGAACTAAAAAAAAAACAGAAATAAAAAATTTGGACCTAATATTTTTTTTTTTTTTTTATATATTGAATTAATCAAAAGAATTAAAAATTAATTAATTAATTAATAAATAAATAAATAAATAAATAAATAAATAAATAAATAAATAAATAAATAAATAAATAAATAAATAAATAAATAAATAAATAAATAAATAAATAAATAAATAAACAAATAAATAAATAAATAAATAAAGTAGAAAAAATTATATTCTTTTAGTTAAATCAAAAATTGAAAAAATATATATATATAAATATATATATATATTTTATAAAAACATTTTTTTATTTGATTTATATATATATATATATATATATATATTTTTTTTTTTTTTTTTTTATAAAAGCATTTATAAGTTGAAAAATAAGGAAAAAAGTTTTCATATATAAGTTCATTATAAAATTTTTAAATTTACATAACATTTTGATTTTTATATTTTTTATAAAAATAAAAAACAATAATAAAAAATATGAAGTAATTTTTTAAAAAACAAAAAACAAAATAAAATTAAATAAGTAAATATATATATATATATATATATATATTGTATTTATTGAGTATTTAATATAATATTATTAAGAAATTTTTTTTTTTTAAATTTATATAACTTTTAAGATTTTATTTATGAATTTTAATAATTGATATATTTAATATATCAAATATAAAAGAGATCAAGTTATTTTTTTTTATAATCTAATATATTAGGTTCATGTATTATGATTTAGATGATAGTATCTAATAAATACTTCCATCATAATTTTTTGAATATTATAATAATATAGTAATAAGGTAGTATTGATAATACATTTTATAAAACTGTAACCTTGACTTCTTTTTATAATTTAATTTAATAAACATTTTAATAATTCAATATTACCATTTTTACATGCAATTAATAACGGAGTATCCCCATCTTTATTTTTCTCATTGATATCCATTCCACGATGAATTAATTTCTTTACTTCTTCAATATTTCCTTGTTGACATTCATAAGTTAAATATGTATCCTTATCATCTCTTTTAGTATTTCTTTCTTTCTTCAATTGTTTTATCAATAATTCATATTTATTTTTTATTATTTCTTTTTCTTTTTTTTCCTTTCTCAAAATTTTTTCTGTTCTTTTCTTTTCCTTTTTTTCATTTTCTAAATCTTTTTTTATTCTGTCTTTTTCTTTTTTTTCCTTTTCAAAATCTTTTTTTATTATGTCTTTTTCTTTTTTTTCATTCTTTAAATCCTTTTCTATTTTTTCAATTTTCTTTTTTTCATTATTTAAATCCTTTTCTAGTCTTTTTTTCTCATTTTTTTCATTTTTAATATATTCAATAATTTTTTTTAAAATGTAACTATTTTCACTAAATATTACTTCAATTATATTTTTATTTCTATATAAATATATTGATTTTATGAATTCAGGATTAATTTCTGAAATATTTTTTAAATGTACAAAATATACATTTTTTGAAATTATATCTTCAATATCTTTTTCATTGATTATTATTTTTATTTTTTTTTCTACTGAATATTCAACCAATAACATAAATATTTCTTGATTATTACGATCTATTGCCAAAAATATTGGATTAACTCCATCATCGTTTTTTTCATTTATTTCCAAAACAATATCATTTTTATTAGCATAATCTATTAATAATTGAACCATTTCAATATTATTTCTTATAATGGCCAATATAAGTGGATTTTTTCCATAAATATTTTTATCATTTATTTCCAAAACAATATTATTTTGATTAGCATAATCTATTAATAATTGAACCATTTCAATTTTATTTTTATCAATAGCCCATATAAGTGGATTATTTCCATAATTATTTTTTCCGTTTATTTCCAATACAATATCATTTTTATTGCTATACTCTATTAATAATTGAAATATTTCAATATTATTATTAATAGTAGCCCATATAAATGGATTATTTCCATTATTATTTTTTTCATTTATTTCCAAAATAATTTTATTTTTATTAGCATACTCTATTAATAATTGAACCATCTTAATATTATTTTTACTAGTAGCCCATATAAGTGAATTATCTCCCTTATTATTTTTTTCATTAATTTCTAAAATAATATTATTTTTATTAGCATATTCTGTTAATAATTTAAACATTTCAATACTATTTTTACTTGAAGCAAATAAAAGTGGATTATTTCCATCTTTATTGTTTTCATTCATTTCCAACACAATTTTATATTTATTGGCATATTTTATTAATAATTTAACCATTTCAATATTATTTTTGCTAGTAGCATATAAAAGGGGATACCATCCATTTTCATCTTTTTCATTTAGATTCAAAGCAATTTTATTTTTAATGGAATCATAAAAAATTCTTTTAACTTTTTGAATATTGTTTTCGTCAGTTGCAAGAATAAGTTCTTTTTCCAAATTTTCTTTTTCCAATTTTTTTTTATTTATATTATTAAAGAAAAACATGATTAATGAAATACTTTCTTATTTTTATTAATAGTTATTACTATTATTTCTATTTTTTAATAACAAAAAATTATTAAAATATTTTAAATTTATTGATTTTGTTTTTTTAATTTTTAAGATAAAAATAACTAAGAAATGAAAAAGAATTAAATGACTTTATTTACTTTGATTTAAAATAATAATAATAATAAATATAAAAATTTAGAAAAAATTTTAGTATTAAAATCTCCTTAATATATAAAAAATTTAAAAATAAAAAAAAAAACAGAACTAAAAAAAAAAAAGAATTAAAAAATTTGGACCTAATATTATTATTATTATTTTTTTTTTTATAAATTGAATTAATCAAAAGAATTAAAAATTAATTAATTAATTAATAAATAAATAAATAAATAAATAAATAAATAAATAAATAAATAAATAAATAAATAAATAAATAAATAAATAAATAAATAAATAAATAAATAAATAAATAAATAAATAAGTAAATAAATAAATAAATAAATAAAGTAGAAAAAAATTATATTCTTTCAGTTATATCAAAAAAATTAAAAAAAATAAATAAATATATATTTATATATTTTAGTTTTATTTTTTTATTCTTGTTACAATATGTGAATTTATATATTAAATGAATCTAGAATAATAATAATATAAATTATTAATATAAACATAATATAATGTAATTAATTAAAAGTATTCTAGAACAAGTCACATTTTAGTATAAATAGATGTAAATTTCATTATGTTGAACATAGCTAATCACATATTCATTTTTATCATAAATAACCTCATTAATAAAACTTCATATAAAATAACAATTCTTTTTTATAATTTAATATGACTTAATAGTAAATTATGTATAAAGTTATATATATATATATATATATTATAAAAACATTTTTTTTTTTTGATTCATATTTTTTTTTTTTGTTTTATAAAAGGATTTATAAGTTAAAAAATATGGAAAAAAGTTTTCATATATAAATTCATTATAAAATTTTTAAATTTACATAACATTTTGATTTTTATATTTTTTATAAAAATAAAAAACAATAATAAAAAATATGAAGTAATTTTTTTAAAAAACAAAAAACAAAATAAAATTAAATAAGTAAATATATATATATATATATATTTTGTATTTACTGAGTATTTAATATAATAATATTAAGAATTTTTTTTTTTTATTTTTTATTTTTTTTTTTTTTAAAATTTATATAACTTTTCAGATTTTATTTATGAATTTTATTAATTGATATATTCAATATATCAAATATAAAAGAGATCAAGTTATTTTTTTTATAATCTAATATATTAGGTTCATGTATTATGATTTAGATGATAGTATCTAATAAATATTTCCATCATAATATTGTTAAATATTATGATAGTATGATAATATGGTAATATTGATAATATATTTTTTAAAACTGTAACCTTGACTTCTTTTTATAATTTAATTTAATAAACATTTTATTAATTCAATATTACCATTTTTACATGCAATTAATAACGGAGTATCCCCATCTTTATTTTTCTCATTGATATCCATTCCACGATGAATTAATTTCTTTACTTCTTCAATATTTCCTTGTTAACATTCATAGGTTAAATATGCATCCTTATCATCTCTTTTAGTATTTCTTCCTTTTTTCAATAGTTTTATCAATAATTCATATTTATTTTTTATTATTTCTTTTTCTCTTTTTTCCTTTTTCAAAATATTTTCTAATCTTTCTTTTTCTCTTTTTTCATTGTCAAAATCTTTTTCTAATCTTTTTTTTTCATTTTTCTCATTTTCCAAATCTTTTTCTAATCTTTCATTTTCCATTTTTTCATTATTTAAATCCTTTTCTATTCTTTCAATTTTTATATTTTCATTTTCCAAATCTTTTTCTAATCTTTCATTTTTCATTTTTTCATTATTTAAATCCTTTTCTATTCTTTCAATTTTCTTTTTTTCAATTTTCTTTTTTTCATTTTTTAATACTTTTTCTATTCTTTCTTTCTCTTCTTTTTTATTAATAAAATATTCAATATCTTTTTTAAAAACGTAACGATTATCACTAAATATTACTTCAATTATATTCTTATTTTTATATAAATATATTATTTTTATGAATTCAGGATTAATTTCTGAAATATTCTTTAAATTTACATAACATAATTTTTTCGAATTTATTATTTCTTCAATATCTTTTTCATTGATGATTATTTTGAATTTTTTTTCTACTGAATATTCAACCAATAATATAAATATTTCAAGATTATTACGATCTAATGCAAAAAATATTGGATTAACTCCATCATCGTTTTTTTCATTTATTTCCAATACAATTTTATTTTTATAGGCATATTCTATTAATAATTTAACCATTTCAATATTATTCATATAAGTAGCATATAAAAGTGGATACCACTTCTGTTTATTTTTTTCATTTATTTCCAATACAATTTTATTTTTATTGGCATATTCTATTAATAATTGAACTATTTCAATATTATTTCTCTTAGTAGCCCATATAAATGGATTATCTCCATCATCATTTTTTTCATTTATTTCCAAAATAATATCATTTTTATTGGCACATTCAATCAATAATTTAACCATTTTAATATTTTTATTATCAGTAGCCAATATAAGTGGATTATTTCCTCTATTATTTTTTTCATTTATTTCCAAAACAATTTTATTTTTATTTGCATATTCTTTTAATAATATAACTATTCCAGTATCATTTATTCTAGTGGCCATTATAAGTGGATAATCTCCATTATTATTTTTTTCATTTATTTCCAAAACAATTTTTTTTTTCTGGCATAATCTATTAATAATTGAACTATTTTAATTTTATTTCTCTCAATAGCCCATAAAAGTGGATTATATCCATCATTATTTTTTTTATTTATTTCCAAAACAATATCATTTTTATTGGCATATCCAATTAATAATTTAGCCATTTCAATATCACCCATATAAGTAGCATATAAAAGTGGATACCATTCATTCTCACCTTTTTCATTTAAATTCAAAACAATATTTTTTTCAATGGCATCATCTAAAATTTTTTTAACTTTTTGAGCCGTAGTTTCCTCAATTCTTCTAATTTGTTGATTATAAAAGAAATTGTTAAGAGAATAAGATGGTTTTCTTTTCCAATTTTGTCTATATATATTATTAAAGGAATCCATGATTTATAAAATATTTTATTTTTATTAAAGTAAAAAGTTTTTATTTATTATTTAAAAAATGTTTTTTTTTTTTTTTTTTTCTGAATTTTCATAAAATAAATTAAATTTAGTTGTTACTATTATTACTATATATTAAGAAATATTTTAAATATTTAGATTTTATTTTTATTTTTTATGGTAGTTATAACGAAGAAATAATAAAAAATTATATGAAATTGTTTACAGATATTTTCACAAAATAATGATAATAAAAATTAAAATTTAAAAATAAATTTAAAAAATTATTAGCATTTAAATCACTTTGATATATAAAAAAAAAAAATGGAACTAAAAAAAATGGAACTAAAAAAATGGAACTAAAAAAATTTATAATTTTTTTATTATTTTTATTTTTTTTTTTTTTTATTTTTTTCTAATTTATTATTTTAATAATATTTAATTATATTTATTAAATATACTTTTAATTATTAAATATACATTTTTATTTATTTCTTTAGTTTTTTTTATATATATATATTTTTATTTTATTTTATTTTATTTTTTTTTTTTTTTTGCAGCCCCAATTATCGCAAATTTTAATCTTTATTTATTTATTTATTTATTTATTTATTATGATAAATTTCTCTCCAAACATTCTTAGTTTAAAGAAAAATTTATTACTTCGTTAAAGTACTTGTTAAAGTGACCTTTATTATTTATATTTACCCTTTAAATATAAATAATAGTTTTTAATATATTTAACGTAGACTATAAATAAAAATAAAATAATTTTATCAACAACAGTAATAATTAATAAACACGTATTATTAATTATACTAGTTAATTTTATATATTTTATTTATTAATATTAATATTTCATTAATAAATTTCCTCTTTCTTTTCTTTTCTTTTCTTTTCTTTTCTTATCTTTTTCTTTTCTTCTCTTCTTCAAAAATAAACAGAAGTTGTCTTGTATTTTTATTATTATTATTATTAAAGAACAAAGTTCTAAATTATCAATATATTTTTAATATATTTATAATTTCTTTATTTTTTTATTAAATAAAAATTATCAATCATAATACAATTTGTATACATTAATTTCATACATTAAAATATTAATATTTTATTATTTTTATTATTATTTTTTTTTTTTTTTTTTTATTTTTTTTTAGACTTATAGAATAACTTTATTTAATTTATAATAATAATAAAATTACATAATTTAAATGTAAAATAAAAAAAAAATACACGAAATGGAAATATAATATATTATATAATTAAATAAGTACGTTAGAAGCAACTGTTTCTAACTTTTCCCATTCACCGTATCCATTATTGCGAGTAATAATTTCAGTGTTATTGTTATCAATAGAATCCGAATCAGATCTTTCACCGGGAGGTGAAAATTCATGCCTTATCGTTTCGACGTCGACGCTCTTAGCAACGGTAGATTTAATAGATTCAAAGGAATATCATTTCATCATCAATCTAAAAGGTCGACAAATTAATGGTATTACGTTTTTGTTAGAAACTCCGTAATCCCCACAAAAATACGGAACAGCCGAAGAAGTTGAACTTTGTTTAAAAGTATTGCCAACTAATTGTCTTTATTCCACATCATTAACTTTAATTTTTATTATATATTGAACGCCCGCCAAGAAGAGCACTCAATATAAAATAATAAATATTATTGTCATAATCCTTTTCTGAATCTAAAGAAAGAAACATCCAAGGGTTTTTGTTCAATTATCATTGCAAATTTCAAAAAGAGATTATCATAGAAAAGGTAAAGATTTATTTCTGTAATTTTCTAATTCTTTACAGGCAAAGATCCAGTGAGAAAAGCTAAGTCCACTAACACCACTACATGGGCAACATTAAATGACTTTGATGAAATTTAAGTAATAAAGTATTTTATTGTCAAGAATTTGAATAATTTATTTAATTAATCAATAGTAATGAATATGAAAATATATATATTCTTCTAATTACATATAATATATATTTCTAATTATTGAATTTTGTATAAAAAAAATTTTTTTTAATTAAATAAATTGTAGTAAAAAACAAAATAAAAAGTATTTAATTAAAATTAGTTTAAATAAGTTTATAGCAAAAGTATTATTCTGTTTATATATTTTTATCCGTAGATCAAACTTAAGTAATAATTTTATGTAAATAATTAGATTCATATCAATATATTATAAGTATATTTTTTTAATATAGTTATTTTAAATTGCGTTTTAACATTTCTATTTTATTATTTATTCATATTTGTCATTTATTCTTTCATAAATGATTTTTTCTGGATTATTTGTATTTTTATGTTAATAAAAAAATAACAATACATGTTAAAAATTAATATTTTTTTTTATTTTTATTTATTTATTTATTTATTTATTTATTTTTTTAAATCAAATATTATACTTTCTTGTCATTAATATTGATAAAAAAAAAAGAATAGATAAAACTCATATATTAATAATTAAAATAATGATTTTTAATAGTATCTATAATATTAACAATTTTAAAATTTTTTATTTTGTTTAAAGTTATTATATTTTTCTTTTTTATATCATAAAATATTTTTAAATATAAATATTTTTTATTATAAGTTTATAAAGTAATTGTTATTATTAAATTTAATAATTTTTTAGTTAACTATCATTTAATAAGAAATAAATAATTTTTTTTTTTTTTTTTTTTTTTTAATAAATATTATTTTTATGGAGCAAGGCCTAATGGTTTTAAAATACCATACATTCCATCAGCTGCAACATCCTTATAAATTTTACCTTTTTCATTAATATAGTAAAAATTCATAAGAGAAAATTTTAACTTTGTACCAGTAGGTTCCTTTCCCATAAACACGCCATCATGAGTACCTGTAGCTTCCCAGTGAACAGCAGCTTTTTCATTATCTACAGCCATATCTATCATCTTCCATTTAATGTCAGAAAAAGATCTTCTCAACATATACACAAATGCTAAATATCCCTTTCCACCATATAATGGTTCAGGTGAAGCTGGAGTAAAAAATGGAGCTTCAGGATCTACTAAAATTTCACCTAATTCTTCCTGACGTTTAGTATCTTGACAGGAGATCATTTCTTCAAATTCTTTCATTATTTTTTTATTTCTTTCAATAATAGAACCCATGTTGCTAATTTATAAAGTGTTTTTTTATTTACTTTTAATTTTTTTTATTTTTTTTAAATAATTAAATTCTATTAAAATAGTTATATAAAATAAAAATAAAATAAGATAAGATTAAACTATAAAAAAAAAAAAAAAAAGAAAAAAAAAGATTTTAATGAGTATTTAAATATTTAAATTGAAAATTAAAAATTAATGAAATTAATTAATTTAATATAAAGTTTTTTAAAATAAAGAAAAAAAAAATTTTTTTTTAATAAATTAAACCTTATTTTTTTTTTTTTTTTTTTTTTTTTAATTTTTCATTATATAAATTTTAAAGGAATACGGATTTTAATTCCGTCATTTTATATAATACAAATATAAACTATTATCCTTAAAAAAAAAAAAAAAAAAAAAATATCCTTAAAAAATGATTAAACATTAAATAAAATAATAATAATAAATAAATAAATAAATAAATAAATAAATGTATTAATCATCACGTGCATTAAATTTATAAATTGAATGTGAAGCATTTCGACATAATTTATGTATAATCATCATAAATATTTGTACAATGTGTATAATATATGTAATACGCCACTATTTTCAACGTATATTTTTATTTATTGTATTTTAGCATTAAAAAAATAAAATAAAAACAAAAAAAAGAATAAATAAAAGAATAAATGTATTTTAGCATTAAAAAAAAAAAAAACAAAAAAAGAATAAATAAAAGAATAAATAAGTTTAAATAAGTTTTCTGTTAAGAATTTTATTTTATTTTTATTTTTTTTTTAATTTTATTTCATTATTATATTTTATTATTAAATATTTTAATAATAAAACCTTTTCATTTTATTTTATTCAAATAAAATAAATAAAATTATATATTTTATTATTAAATTAATTAAATAATAGAATAAAATTTATTATAATATTAAATATTTATTATTAATAAAATTTAAATATTGATATTGATATTAATAAAATATTTTGATATTGATATTAATAAAATATTTTTATATTGATAATAATAAAATATAATGATATTGATATTAATAAAATATGATATTGATATTAATAAAATATATTGATATTGATATAAATATAGTTTAAACTATATATATTCTAGTTAATTATTATTCATAAATTTAGAGAGTGTTTAATTCTATTAAACATTTATACCATAAATCGATGATATCATTTTTATCACATTTTTTATCAATTAATTCGGATTCCTTTTTTTTTTTTGTATTTTTTAATGAAATCATTGATTTCATCAGTTTTTGTTAATATTCTTCTTTTTTTTTTTTCCAAACTCCTTCAATTTTCCTTTTGTAATTATTGTAAGATAAAGATTCTTCTCTTTTTAAATGATAAGTCAATTCATATAAAGAAGTTTTTTTGTAAAACAATTTTTTTAAGTAATTGTTAAAAGATTCTGAAGCATTATTTTTTATTTGGCTTATATCGATATAATAATTCCAATATTGAATATCATATTTATATAAATAAGTCTTATTAAAATATTCCAAAAAATTTAAAAAATTGAAATAATTATATATTTGACATATAATTTTAATATAATTATAAATATCAAATATATATTCAGGATTTATAAAAAGGAAAATTTGTAATAGCTTTATATAACAAATAAATTTTATGATTATTTTCAACTTCATTATAACATAATTTATTTTTTTTGAACTTCTAACGATCTTTTATAATGCCATACACAATATTTAATAGTAATATTATGAAATATTTTAATGGAAGCATTGGATATACTTTTTTCAAAATCACAACGCAAAATTTTTGGTGTAACTATAATATTATTATTATATTTACTTTCATTCTTTTTTAATACTTCAAATAACAATTCATAGGTTGCTTGTTCTTTATTATTTAATATAGATAGTGATGTAGTATAAAAACTATTTATTTCTGGAGCAAATACTCTTGTTATAAACACTTGATAACCAAATATTGGTGCAATATAAAATGTACCATCAGCAAACATATTTTCTTTGTATTTTATAAACAATTCTATTTGGAATGGGGAATAATGATTGAAAAATTATAATATTAGAATTTATGTATATCATTAAATTTTCATCTTTTTCGTTTATATAATATTCAGATTTATCTGAAATTTCGTTAAATTTTAATATATCGGGAGGTAGTTGTTTTTTTATATATCTTGATATTTGGGATTTAATTGAATTATATTCAGGGCATATCAATCCAATTTCTTCAGATATTTTATTATATATATATGTTTTGGATTTATATCAAATGGAATTGAGGTTTTTCTAATTTCATTTTTCATTTTATGTTTTACTATTGATACAGATGCATCATATTCTTTTCCTGGATGAGTATGTTTGTTTTCATATTTTATTACTTTATTATTATCATTTAGAATAATGTAAGATTTACATTTTTTAACTGTTTTATATTTAGTACATTTGAATATTTTTGTATTATTCGTTATATACCATAAATTAAATTTATATTTTCTATTTACAATGATTTGGTTTTTTTCTATATTAGTTTCACTTATTTCTAATTGATCATCCATTTATTATAAATACTTTAAATTAAAAGTTTTATTTTTTATTTTTTAATTTTTTTTGTTTTAATCTATTTTTATGTTAAGTAAATTTTTAATTTTCTCTATTTTTAAATTTTCTAATTAATTATTTTTATGTTAAGTAAAATTTTATTTATTTTTTTTTCTTTATTTCTTTAATTTTCTCTATTTTTAATATTTTTTTTATATTTATAATGTAATTTATATTTATAATGTAATTTATATTTATATTTTTAATGATATTGTTATATAATTTTATTGATATTATTATATATATATAAAATAAAAAGAAATTATTAATTGAAAATAATGATTAAAATATTTAAAAAGAAATAAAAATAAAAAAAAAAAAAGATATTTAAAATTAAAACGCGTTTTTAGAAAATTTTAGATTTCAAAATTCAGAACAAAGTTAATGTAATAAATTTAATTTGTTATGAAAAAAAAAAAAAAAATTACAACATATATATTTTATTATATATCTATCTAATTATTATTTCTATAGTTATATAATATTAATGATGAGCTATTTTATTGATTTCTTTATGTATATTATTTTTATTTATTTATTTATTTTTTTATTATAAAAATATATAAAAATTTATATATAATAAGTATATTTCATTTTTTTATATAATTTTTTTTTTTTTTTTTTTGTATATTAAATATAATTTAATTACATATATAAATTACTGATATTAAATAATAATACATATATTGAAATGAAAAACAAAGCTTAATTTTAATAATAAAAATTATCAATAAACTATTTTTAGTAATTCATTAAAGGATATTTAAAAAAAAAAAAAATTAGATTTAAACTTACTTTAATTGTTTTCCTTTTTTTATTTTAAAAAAAATTGATAAAATGAAAGAAAATTCATATAAAAAAATAAAATTACAATCATCACAATATGAACATAAATATTTATGTATATTATTTTTAGTGTCTCTTAATTTTATAAATTATTCTTTTTATAAAATTAATGAATAATATATATAAGTGAATTCATCCATTCCAAAATAAAAAAAAAAAAAAAAAAAAAAAAAAACAATAAAATAATAACAAAATAAAAATAAAAATAAAATAAAATAAAATAAAAATTAAGAGTAGGAGTAAGAAAGAATTATTTATAATAAAAATTCTATATCTTAGAAAAACCAATATTTAAAATAATATTTTTTATATAAATTAATAATATCTATTAAAATATATATATATATATATATATATATATATATATTAATAGTATTTCTCATACAATCCTTTAAAATATTGAAATTTATTATCTTTTTTTTTTTTTTTTTTTTTTTTTTTTTTTTTTTTTTTTTTTTATTTATTTATTTATTTTTTATTGGCATAATCAATAAGTAATTAATCTATTTTAATATTTTTTATTACAATCATCGCATCTTAAAGAGAATAATATAATATATCTCTTCATCTTTTTTTTTTTTTTTTAACTTCTTTGTAGGTAGAAAGGAAATAAACTAAAAAAAAAAGGTCCAAATAAATCATTCATCATAAATAGTAAAAAAATAATTAAATATAAATACAAAAAAATAAATGCGGCTTTGATGAACGAATTAACCTTTAAAAAATAAAATTAAATAATAAAAATTACTTTCTATTTATAGAAGTTTTCTTTTCTACCATAAATAATTCTAAATAATGCCCTTTTTTTTTTTTTTTTTTTTTTTTTTATTAATATATTTTATTTTATTTTTTTATTAATTTTATTATTGTAATAATAAATAATATACTATTTATTTTTTTTAATATTTTTATATTTATTAGTTTATAATAATAATTTAGTACATTCAATGACATTATATTTAATTTATTTATCTAGTTAAATATTCTTTAATTCATTTAATTAAAATAAACTACTTTTATATAAATATTTTATATATAAATTTTTATATATAGATATCTTTTAATAATTTACAATTGTATTCTTTTTTCTTTGTTGTTGTTTTTCTGATAAATATATTATTGTTATTAATACTTGACAACAATTATCTTATGTAAAGCTTAAATAACGAAATAAAAAGCATATAAAATTCATTTGTTAAATCTTTTTTTTTTAAAAAAAAAAAAAAATAATTATTGGAAAATGTTAGAAAAGTTAGTATTTTTAAATTATATTTTTAATAAAGATTTTAATCAATACTTTTAATTTTATTATAATTATAAATATTAATAATAAATAATGAATAATAACTAATGAATATTAAATAGATAATATATAGTAAAGTTTATACAGTTTATGATACCAATAATATAGTTTAGTAATAAATTATGTAAAAGAGGCTTATAAATATTTTTTAAAGTATGTATTTAATATAATAAGATATATATATGTTTCATTGAATGTAAATTTATGAATATGAAAATATTAAATCATGTATTATTAACAAAATAAGTCCTTTTAAAACAAAAAAATAAAAAAATCTTAGTAAAAAGTAAATATTTATTTTACAATTTTTGTCATGTTACGAGTTTCGGTGTTTACTATTTATTTTAAATGAAATGAAACACATACACATGTTTTCATTTCAGTAATTAAACATTTCCATAGAGCTGAAGCTTTATTATTTCTTCCAATAATCTTCTTTTAATATTAATTTCGAAATATTTTTTTTCAATCTCATAAAATTTAAATCATTTTAATTTTTAGATTATTTCATTAATCTTTCCTAAATTGACACAATGGCAACAATTATCATAAAATAAATTTTTTTAGTTGCTCTTCTTGACATAATAATGTATTCGTCAAAAAATTATTGTATTTCAAAGAATCCTTTTTAAAGAGTTAATGAGTCAATGAGACTCTTTAACTGTTAAGAGTCAAGAAATTTATGGCTTATAATAATGTCTAACTTTTTTTTAATATATTTTATGGCCTTTTTATTATTAAATTTTATGGATAAACTTTTAAATCTTAAAATTTAGGTAATTAAGGGATGGAAACTCATCATATTTTACATCATCCTTTTTATTTATTATATGACAAATCTCTTGGGTTTTACACTCGTTTAAATAATTAATGATATTTTGATAAATGAGTTTAATATCTTTAATATCATTTTAACATCAATTATAATTTTCTTTACAATTTTCATATAGAGTACTTATTAATCATTAATAATATTATTAATGTATATTTTTACATCTACTTTTACATGGTATTATATTTCATAGACTAATAAACAAATGAATTCTATCTCTTATTAACGCTCAATCATGTATTTATATGATCTAACTATAATTATAGATATACAAAAGTACAATACATGAATTTTACATTAAATTTCACATTTATTCTAGTACTTAGATGTTAAAAAAATATAATTAATAGCTACAATGGATATTGAACTTTATTAAAATAATTCATATTATCCCAACAATATTAAAAAATATCCAATTCTTTATATATATATATATATATATAAAGTATAATAAAATAATAATAATTGATAAAAAATTTATATACATTAAACGTTCATTAATAATTTATATATAAATTTTTATACTTTTAATTATCATTGTAAAAAAAAAAAAAAAAAAAAAAAAAAAAAAAAAAATAGAAAAATAAATTTTTTTTTATATTCTATTTTTTTTTATAATTTCTTAAAACTCTTTTTTTCTTAAAAATCAAGATAAAATACTATTTAAAAAAAAAAAAAAATGAAAAAAACTTATTTATAAATTTCTTTTTTTTTTTTTTTTATTTATTTACTTTTTTATTTTTTTTTTTTTTTACTTATTTATTTATTTTTTAATTTACTTATTTATTTTTATTTACTTATATATTTTTTTATTTACTAACTTACTTATATTATTAATTTTAATTATTTTTTTTTTTACAAATTATTAAAATTCTAATTCTAATTAAAATCTATTTCCTATTTTTTTTTTATTTTTTATTTTTTTTTTTTTTTTAAATCTTTTTTCTCTAATATTATCTTTTAATTTTTTTTTTATTCAGTATTTTATTCTTTAACTAAAAATAAAAAAAAAAAAAAAAATTCTTTTTCATATATATATATATTTACTCTCTATTAAATTGACGAGCAAAATCAATAAATACTTGTTCAAGAGAGGATTGACTGATGGTATAATCAAAAATAAGTCCTTCTTCCTTGAACCTCTCCATAGCATTGAAGAGTTGACCTAAACCACGTTCTTGAATTTGTATTTGATACTTGATACGATAATCGGTAATTACTTCTTCCTTGTAAGTGTGATCGTTGAAGGGACCATTATTACCAAAGAGAAGATCAGAGATACGATCTTTTGAGGAAGTTTTAGAGGAAGGTAATTGAATTTCAAGAATATAACTTTGACTGTACTTCATACGGAGGTAATCTGGCGAGCCAATACAGACAAAACGTCCATTAATTAAAATAGTAAGACGATCACAAAGTTCTTGAGCCTCTTCCATGGAATGGGTTGTTAAAATAACGGAAGAATGGGAAGACTCTTTTAATTCCTTTATCATTTCCCAAATGAAAAAACGAGTAGCAGGATCAATACCGGAGGTAGGTTCATCTAAAATAATTTGTTTAGGAGAGGTACATACGGCTAAAAGAATACAAAGTTTACGTTTAGTACCTCCACTTAACTTAGCAGCATATTTATTTTTATGTTCACTAATTTGAGTGAAGTTAATGTACTGAAGCGCGATATCTTTCACACGATCCTTGGGTACTCCGCGAAGTCTAAGGTAAAGCATAACATGATCGAGAACGGTCAACTCCTCCCATAATATGTCTTTCTGTGGACAGTAACCAACAATTTCATTCGATTCATCAGAAGGTTGACCATTGAAATATACATTTCCAGAGGTAGGTGGAAAAGTCGATGTAATCACATTAAGAAGTGTAGACTTACCAACCCCGTTAGGACCTAATAAACCAAAGCATTCTTTTTCCTTAACTCCAAAGGAAACATCCTCTATAATAGTTCTCACATATCTAGTAGGGTTATATTGGGAACGATGAACATCTCCATAATCATAGTCTTTAGAATTTTTCAATTTGACTTTCTTTTCATTGGTTTTAAGTATATAATTAAATTCCTTCATGAGATGTAAGACACTGATAGGCATACGTTGACGTTCCCCTTCATTTTTAACACTTTCCATTTCACGATATAAATCTTCATTTTCTTGAAGAAGACGTTCATTGGCTTCAATCAATTTTTCAATTTGTTTGGATTTGGATTCCTTTTTGCCATTTAACTTTTTATCGATATAGGTTAAGAGGGTGAAGTAGAATATAATGGAAAGAGCAGTAGCCATTAATACCACTGAAAATCCATTCTTGGAATCAAAATACTTGTCTTTAGTCAATTCTAATCCATAGATTTGATGTTGAATATTCATCTTAATTGTAAAGTAGAAACCAACGATAATGGCAAATGGAGGATAAAGAAATGAATAGATACCGAAATATTTTACGGTAGAATCCGTTAAAAGCGTTTGAACATTGGGAGTCTTAGCTAGAGATAGTTCATTTACATTCAAAAGAATATTATAGCCTAATAGGAGAAGTGCAACATGAATTAAAGAGATGGTGGAATAGGCTAAGTTTTCCTTCTTAAAGAAGAGGCAAAGAGTATATTGGAAGAACAATGATCCAAAGATACTAGCTAAAATAATAAAAACATAGGCAATTAAAGAATACTTTTGATAGAAGGATTCAAAATGGAAGATTAAACCAATGACTACTATGGAAAAACAAACTATACCAAAGAAGATGAAATCAATAAGGATACAAGAGACCCAATAACATTTACTATTCACTTTATTTAAAAGCAGTTGCTTTTTCAAACCATTAACGTTTTCACGAATCATTAATATACCGAAAGTAGAAAGACTGAAAATAACAGCTACGGATAAAAATGTGAGAGCATAATTAAATATCTTACTTCCAATGATGTTATCATAATAGGAGAAAGGTTTAGAGGCTACGGTAATTTGTTCATTAATATTTTGAGATTTAAGAATGGCATTGGAGAGACCATTGAAAATAATTGGTGGACTATGCGTCAATAATTTATTGTAATAGATATCAAAGTCATAGTTATTACTAGTTTTATTACCAGTAAGAGAGAGGATGTACAAGTTCTTAAGATCATCAATGGTACTGTTGCGACTTAAGATTGTTTCATCCAACATTAAATTATTAATCTCTGTCATTTTTTCTTTTCCAAGAACACTACTGAACGTATTAGCATCAAGAGTGCTGGATTCCTCAGTAACAAAATTCCAAAGGGATTCTTTATACATTTGATTTTTACCGTAGGTAAGGTCTAAGCTTTCGAATTCAGTTTTCTTATCTTTTAAAGAATATTTCAAAATGAAGAAAACTATAATAACAAAAATAATTGGATATAAAACAGAATTGAATAATAAAGTCTTATTCTTAAGATAAATTTTATATCTTAATTTTGTTAAAATGGAAATTCTTTCAGAATCATTAATTTCCTTAATTTCATCACATTGTGGAAGAACAGCTCTTTTATTAATTAAAATTACTGAATCGTTATTGCCATCTGTACCATTTTCACTTTCATTACCCTCATGAACATTATCTCTTTTATCTTTTTGTAATTCTAAACGAATAAATAATTCTTCTAAGGATGGAAGTGTAATTGAAAATTTATTAATGATATTTTGTTGTTTAGCTGGTCCTTCTAATTCATTAAGTAATCCGGATATTCTGGAAACTGAATTCATAGGTAATTTAAAGGTATAAACATGACCATATTCATTATTAACATTATTATTAGTATTAATATAACTACTATAATTATTATTATTATTATTATTATTATTTTGTTGGATATCAATAGCTTCTGGAATATGTTTATGAACAATTTGCTGGGTTATATTTCTGTTATTAGTTTCAATTTGAAGATTATACATGATATTGAAATGTTTCTTCAAATACATACTGGAACCAAGACAACGAATGACACCTTTTTGTAAAATAAGTTTACGATCAGTTAAAATATCAGCTTCATCCATATAATGTGTAGTTAAAAAGATAGCTTTTCCATTTTTATGTTTCATAATTAAATTCCACATATTTCTTCTGGAAAGAGGATCTAAACCTGTGGTAGGTTCATCAAGAAATACAAATCTTGGATTACCCATAAATGCAATAGCAATATTTAATCTTTTCTTTTGACCACCGCTCAACACATCAACAATATTTTCCTTTTCATCTAATAAGCCAACTTCTTTCAAAATTTCATCTACATTAATATCTATATTTTTTAATCCTGCAAATATTTTTAAATTATCCCTGACAGTTAATTTATTAAATAAACCACAATTTTGAGGACAAATACCTAAAAAAAAAAAATATATTATTTTTTAATTTTAAAATAAAAAAAAGAATAAAAAAAAAAAAATTAAAAAAAAATGAAAAAATTGAAAAAAATTGAAAAAAATTTAACTTATTGAAATAAACTTACCAAATAATTGACGAATTTTGGTTTTATTTGTAATTAAATTTTCTCCATCATAATATATATGTCCCTCATTAGGATTAAGTAAACCAATCATCATATTTATAAGTGTTGATTTACCAGCACCGTTATGTCCTAAAATACCAAAGATTTCATTTTCATAGACCTTAAAACTGACATGATTAACTGCACAAAATTCACTACCATCTACTAATAAATTATCGTTATTTGTATTGGCTTGCGAATTCTTTTTATATTTGAATTTTTTCAAAACATTTGATATTTCCGCGATACATTTTTCATTGGTAGGATACACTTCAATATCTTCCTTGTACTTTTCTGAATAGGTGGCTACATCATAATCATTTCTTTCACCTTTTTTGTTTCTCTTCCTAAATAATTTACCTAAAATGGAATCATTCTCTTCACTAATGAAGGAATCAAATATTAATAATAATAAAGTAAAGAGTGCAATACATACAATACAACAAATAATAAAGTTTAAGGAAGATTTAAATACGTCAATGAAGGAGGTAATTCCATTGGCATTATTTTGAAAAGATTTATTTAACATACGTACAACAGGGAAACAAATAAAAACGTAATCAAAAATAAGAACTGAATCCTGGCTGTGTTTAAATATTAATGGAATATACATTATAAAAACACCTATTAAGGCAATGATTTGAGTAAAAGTTTTTGAGCTGCTAAAGAATAATGAAATAAACATCATTAATGGAAGGATACCGATAACAAACAAAGTAAGTGAAAGAATATTAAGAATATTATTTGCAATACTTAATATCTTAAATAAAATGTTAACTAGGAATACTATTATATATGGAATAAATAACATAATGGTCAAGAGTAATAGCCATGAAAAATAATATGTAAAAGCGGATACTCCATTGATAATAAGATTTTTCTTTACTCCTTCTTCTTTTTCACTTACAACATATATCGGTATATACATTGCAACAAAATAGACATAAAATAGTGCAAAAAATAATAACATATTTATATCAGGTTCCTCCACTTTTTGTAGTTTTACAGCTAATGAACCATAATTTGAATTAATATTCACTGACGAATTTGATTTATATTGAATAATGGCTTGATCTACTGCACTTTGTAGAGGAACAAAATAATCGAAATAACCATCTGTTTTGGTTGAATTAACATTTAAAATAAAATCACTAGTGGTTGATTCATCTTTTGGATCTGGAGCATATTCATGATTCAACCTAATGGTATAGCTTAAAAGATTATCTGAAAAAACAATACCTGCTAAAACACCACCTTTTTCATTTAAATCTTCTAATTCTTTTTCGCTTTTCAAAATCACTGGTTCTATATTTGAAGAGTTAAAAATTTTATTTTGCAAAATTAAATTTGTTATAGTTTCTGTTTCATTACTACTATTTGGATATATAAAACCTAAATATGTATTATCGGATTTTTTCATTCCATTTAATGAAGTAAGTCCACTTCTCATATAGGTTTCATTTCTATCTTCATATGAGTATAAAAAACCAGTTATAACTAGTAATAATATTAATAATATATAATTTATAGCATTATTTATTAATATTTCATATTTAAGCAGTATTTAAAATTTATAAAGTAATTTTATATTAAATGTTTATATATATATGACAATTGAATTAAATATAATTGTATTTGTGCTATATTAAGACAATACCTTCAATAAAAACTATATAAAAAACACCTATTACATAAATTAATAAAACTCTCTTATCCCTTTTTATGGTTAAGAAATTTTTTAATAATAAAACTTTTAATTGTGAAAGCTTTTATATAAAAATAATTAAATATAATTTTAGTATTATTAATTTATTTAAAATATCAAAAAAAGTAATAATAATAATAATAAATAAATAAATAAATAAAAATTAATAATAATAATAATAATTATAATAAAAATATTAATATAATTTTTAAATATATAATACCATCATGTTTATTCTAAAGAGTTTGAATCTTTTTTTTTTTTTATTTTAATATTTATATTTGTTTTATTTAAAATTATTTCTTCTTATTTATATATATATATATATATATTTTTTTTTTTTTTAATTTTTAAATAATTATCTAAATTTGTTATGCTATTTTGATTTATTTAAATTTGTTTTGCTTCTAATTACTTTATTTCGATTTCAATTTATGAAGTAGTATTATTTATTAATTATAAACTAAATTATATATTTTCTATTTATAATTTGTTTATTTTTTTTTTTTTTTCAAAGAAGTAAAATATCGGAAAAACTCTTTCTTTATATACCTTTCTAATATAATATATTATATATTTTTTTTTCCTTTTTTTTTTTTTTTGTTTAAAATAAATTAAAATTATAATTAATTTTTAATTTATACAAAATAAAAAAGAAACAGACATATTAACTCTATTAATTAATAAATATTTAATATTAAATGATTCTTTATTTCTATTTTATAAATATTTAATATTAAATGATTTTTTATTTATTTAATTTAATCTATTTATGGTTATTGATAATTTAGAAATTAAAGTTATAAAAGTGTAAATAAATATAAATAAGATTTATTTTTGTGTATTCTAGACTATTTTGTGTAATTCTTTATTGTCAGAAATATAAATATAATTTACATTAAATAATATAAATTAATGTAGTCACGTTGATTAGTATGAATAAAATATACATAAGCCACACTATATTTACTATATAATGTTGACTAAACATAAAATATTGTTATGTACACTTTAAAATATTTTTTATATAATAAAATATTCTTTAACATTTATTCATATTATAAATAAATGATAAATTAATGAAAATTCTTAAGAAGTTTTAGAATTAAATGAAATAAAAAAAAAAAAAAAAAAAAAAAAAAAGGCGTTCTTAACGCCAACATAAAACACCGGAATTACTAAGAAATCTTTTGTGCAACATTCATAAATAAAATATAAAATGAATATTATTTATTTATTTTTTTAGATATTTTATTATATTATTTGTATTATTAATATTATTTAAATTATATATATAATAATTATTTAGTCTTAATTATATATAAATAAATTCCAATAAAAATTAATTGTTCCTTTTTTTTTTTATAAATAAAAAAAAAATTTATATATATATATAAATTTAATTAATATGTATGTCAGAGCGCCAAATCCTGAATACTCAGTAAGTCTGTCCAACAGTGACATTATGTTGTTACTACCTAAATATTCCTACTGCCCCTTGAAGGAGGGTCTAGAACTAAGGGCAGTGACAAGAAATAAAATAAAATAAAATAAAATAAAATTTTTTGTGTAACATTGGTCTTTTTTTTAAAAAAAACAATTTTTTTTATTTGTTTTTTTTTTTTAGATATTTTATTATATTATTTATTGTTAAATATCACAGTTATGTGTTTAATTACATTGTACATTATACTACATCATTAAGTGTAAAATATTTTTTTATTCGATAATTAATGCAGTGTAACGTTAAATGTTACCAATAATGTTAGACTAGAAAATAAATATAAATAACATGTAATAACATATTCTTAAATGAAGAAGGTCTTTCTAAATGTAAAAGCAATAAATAAATAAATAAATAAATAAATAAATAAACACATAATAAAATATAAATATCATTTCTGAATTTAAGTGTTATATTTAACATTTATATTGTTTACATTATTTATATTATTTAAATAATATATATTATAATTATTTAGTTTTTAATTATATATAAATAAACACTAATATTATTATTTAGTTATTTTTTTTTTTTGTTTTTGTTTCATTTTTTTTTTTATTTTTATTTTTATTTTTTTATTTTTTTATTTTTATTTTTTATTTTTATTTTTATTTTTAATTTTTTTTATAGAAATTAAAAAAAATATTATTTTACCATACAAATTAAAAAAATAATTATAAATATATTATATATAAAAATTAATAATAAAAAAAAAAAAAAAAAAAAAAAAAAAAAAAAGACAGTTTTAGCATTAAATGAAAATAATGAAAAATGTAATTCAGTTAATGTGTTATTTAATTTTTAATTTAAAGGTGTCAATTTACGATAGAATACAACTTGTATCAATTTTATATAAAAAAATTAAAATATTTTAATTAATTAAAAAATTAAAGTCATAATAATACATATATATATTTAAAAAATGTTTACGTAATATATATATATATATAAATAAATGTTAATCAATAGTTCATTATTATTACAATACTGTTCCAGTAAAAATAATAGTGATATAAATTTAATATAGTTAAATATATATTTAATAATACTAATAATAATAATAGAATGAAAATATTTTAACACGAAAAATGCTCTTTTCAATTCATATCCACAGCACACCTCAGTTAATGAGGTGACACCTGCTTCTTTTTTATATATTTTATTTACATCAGCATCATGATCAATTAAATATTTTACTAAATTTTAATTTCTACTCGTACAAGTATTAAATAGTGAAATTTCAACGCAATTATTTGTTTTATTTATATTTAATCAATGTTAAATTTAATATTTTACTAAATTGTAATTTCCATTTTTACATACAACAAATAATGGGGTCTCTTTTTATATATATATATATCAGCACCATGTTCAATAAAATATATAATCAGAGTTTCATTTTCAACTTTACATGCGAAATTTAAATAATGTATACTCTCAATTTTTTTTTAATTTTTATTTAAATTTTATTTTTTTAAAAATTGGAAAAGATAATGATATCTTATAATTGTTTTGAAATAGTAACCATTTAATAAGGTCATTATCATAAAAACTAAATTTATCAAAAATAATACCTAATAAACGAATATCATATTTTATGAAATTTTTAATTAAAGAAGATATATATATATATATATTTTTTTTGCAATTGTCTATTGTAAATTTTAATCATTCGTAAAAAAGGTTTTATTATAAATTTCGAACACTCTATTTTTTTTTAGCTTTATCGTTTTTATTTTTATTGATATTAAGATTATATTTATTTAATAAATCTTTTTTTGCATTTATTATTTTGGGGTATGTTGAATCAATTATCTTTTCTAATGAACTCATTTACGTACTTTTATTATTATTAACATTATTAATATATATAACTCTTCATTACTATTAATGAAAATGTATATATTTTATTATTTGTGTTATTATTTATATTATATTATTATAATTATATAATTATAAATATAACTCTTTATTATTGTAATTTATAATTAAAATTATATATAAAAATCTTATTATTATTTTTATTATTAGTGTTATATTATTGTTTATTAATACTATATTATATATACCTTTTAATTATTATTATTATTTTTATTATTAGTATTATATTATTGTTTTAATACTATAATAAGAAATGCATACCTTTTAATTATTGTTATAATTTTAAATATTAGCAATATATGCATATGTTTATCAATTAACAACATAGCTTTTTTGAACATTAATAATAATAATATAAGCATATATTGCTAATATATGTATATTTATGCTATGGTTATGCTAAAACTATGCATATATATTTTATTTATTTTTTAATTTTTTATTTTATTTTTATTTTTATTTTATTTTTTATTTTATTTTTATTTTTATTTTATTTTTATTTTTATTTTATTTTTTATTTTATTTTTATTTTTATTTTATTTTTATTTTTATTTTATTTTTTATTTTATTTTTATTTTTATTTTATTTTTTATTTTATTTTTATTTTTATTTTATTTTTATTTTTATTTTATTTTTATTTTTATTTTATTTTTTTTATTTTTATTTTTGATGAAAATGGTAGAGTTTTTAAATGGTATAGTTTTAGCATCAAACACCTTTGTTGTTCATCTATTAATATGGGCTTCCAAATAAAGACATATTGTATTTGTATGCCAAATATATGCATTTTATGTTCAAAAACATAGTCATTTTTGCAGAATGTTTATATATATATATATATTAGCAAAATGTGTTGCAAAATGGCATACAAATACAATCATTCAACCATATTGTTCATAAAAATAATATATGCAGAAATATAGCTAAGTTATGCAAAACCTAGCTAGTTGAACAACATATGTTTTTGATCGTTCAACTGGTCAAAAACATGCTCAAAATTCTAAAAAAAAAAACTAATATATTATTATTATTATTATTTATTATTTATTTTATTTTTATAATTATAAAACATATCTATTAAATATTGTTACATATATATATATCTTTTAATTATTATTATTATTATTTATTATAATTATTATTATTATTTAATATAAATATTATTATTATAATAATTATAATAATTAATAATATTATTATTTAATATAAATATTATTATTATAATAATTATAATAATTAATAATAATTAATAATTATTATAATTATTCATTGTTATTATTTTATTATTGTTATTGTAATTTTTGTAATTATTGTAATTATTAGTATAATTAATATTATTACACTTTATAATTTTGATAAACTATTTTTATATTGTTAATTCATTTAAGGGGTCAAAAATTAATATAATGTTATTTAAAAAAAAAATAAAAAAAAAAAATAATAATAAAAATTATCCAAATTTTAAGTAACTAATAATTTTAGTTACTTTTATTTTTAATAATTATCATTTTAAATAACTTTTATTTTTAATAATTATCATTTTAAATAACTTTTATTTTAAATAATTATCATTTTAAATAACTTTTATTTTTAATAATTATCATTTTAAATAACAATTATTTTTAATTACTATTATTTAAAATAAATACTATTTAAAATAAGTATTATTTAAAATAACTATTATTTTAAATAGCTATTATTTTCAATAGCTATTATTACATATTAATTTAAGATATTCAAAGGATAAAATTAATATTATCCAAAAAAGATCGCTTTTCCTTTTTAGGTGAATAGAAATTTTTAGTTATAAACAATGAATAATTTAATATATATATATATATATATATATTTTTTTTTTTTTTCCAAAAATTAAATAATCATAATAATACATTAATAATACATTAATATAATTTTAAAAGTCTATAAATGTAAAACAATTATAAATAAATTGAAAAATAAGGATTAATATTTATATATTAATAGGCAAATAATTTATTTTTATCTATTATTATTCATTTTAAATTATTTATTAGTATTAACAACAATAATAATAATAATAATATTATTATTATTATTATTATTATAATTATTTTTATTATTATTATTATTATTATTATTATTATTATTATTATTTTTATTATTATAAATATGCTTATTAGATAGTACTAATATATATATTTTTTTATATAGAAAACTAATTCTTATGATTATTTATTTGAAATTTAAAAGTCATTCAAATAAACAATAATAAAGATATATAAATATAATGAGTTAAGATATATTGACTCATAATATTTTCCATTTTCTAATTTTTGAGTAGTATCTTTATTTGTATGTTGTCTGTGAAATAATTAAAAATAATAATATTTAATTGTGGATAACTTCAAATATTAACATAGATATAATAACAATAGATTTTGTAATGATACATTTAATAATATTAAAAAAATATATTTTTAATGTTTTTTTTTTTTTTTTTTTTTTTTTAGATTATAAATCATTATTTAATAACCAAATTATATAAATTTATATATATATATTATTTTTAACAAATTATATATGAACTTTGTTTTAAATAATTTAGCAACATTTAAATTATTTTTGTTTAACATTATCTTTCCATTTAGTATTTGAATTAAGGAAAATAAAAATTAATATAAATTGATAAAAAATAATATATTCAATAGCGGTATGTTTTTTTCAATAATTTTATTTTTTAATATTAATCATTTATATTAATATTGAATATTGTTTTTTTATTGTGGAAATCTTTTAAAATTTTCATATGAATTTTTCCATTTAATATTAAAATATTTTAAAAAAAAAAAAATGAAAAAATAAATAAATAAATGAATAAATAAAAAATAAATAAAAATAAATAAAAAATAAATAAAAATAAATAAAAATAAATAAATAAAAAAATTAAAAATTAGTTTTAATATATTTTAAATCTTAATAAATATAAAAATTTTTATAAATATTCTATATGATTTTATTGATTTTCATAAATTAAAAGTTAACAATACTAAGCATGTGTGTTATATTAAATAATTAATTTTAGCATTTACTTAACCATTTTTTTTTTTTTTGAAGATATATAAATATGATGAATTTTTCTCTAATAAAAAATTTTTTTTGTATATTAAATATAGTAACGATAATAAATAATTTATATTAAAATTGTTATATATATTTATTATAGATTAATATAAGAGAAATAATTAAAAGTATTTTTTATTTTATAATAAAAATGAATTACTATTTTTACTTTACAACTCTAGCTATTTCATTCGTATCAATTGCCAATACATTCACATTACCGTATGTATCCCTTAATAATAATTATTCAATAATTAATTATTAATATCAATATTATATATGTTACTCAAATATTTTTATTTAATAACTAATGGTTTACTCTCTTACATATATATTTAATATTTTATCTATTTACATTTAATTTCAAATTCTGTTTTCTTTTGAAAATTAAAAATAAAAAATGTTTTTATATTTACATATATATATGTATTAATATATAATATAGTGGAAATTTCTTTTCAGGAATAATTGATAAAATTACTGGTTCTGATAACAGTGTCGATGTTCCACAAAAAGGAGGTAATTTTGAATTAGATGTTTCTAGTAACACTGATTTCTCAATTAACTTAGCCGGTAATCCAACCACTGGATATCAATGGTATTTAGACAATGAAGAGGAAGTTAAGGCTTCCAGTATTGTTCTCATTGGTCAAAATTTTACCCAAAAAAAGAACTCTGGAAAAGTGGACGGTACCAGTGGTAACTTTGTCTTCAGTTTTAAAGCTAATGAAGTCTGCGGTAAGGAATTACCAAAGTTATCCTTTGTTTACAAGAGATCCTGGGAAACTGAAGCTCCAGCAGCTACCTCTGAAATTACATTAAAGGTCGATTGTGAAAAGAAACAACAAAAAATGATGGAAGCTGATGGTAGTTTAGATATTGCTGTTAAAGTTGACGAACCATTCCAAGTTAAGCTAGCAGGTAATCCAACTACCGGTTATTCTTGGGTTTTAAAGAATATTGATGAAATCAGCGCTTCCCCATTTATTGAACAGTTAAGTAACAACTACATTACTGACGAAAGTGAAGAAGGTATGGTTGGTGTCGGTGGTACTTTTATTTTTGAATTTGAAGTTTCCAAAGAGGCTTGTGGTCAAAATTTACCAAAATTAGTTTTCAACTATGAAAAACCATGGGAAAATGATGAACCAGTTCAAACTGCTGAATATACCTTAAAATTAGATGAAGAAGAATGTGAAGCTTCCACGGATGATGAAGACGACCAACAACATTATGAAGATAAAATTATTGAAGTTAAAAATGGTGAAAATTTCACTGTCAAATTAGAAGGTAATCCAACGACTGGCTACTCTTGGTTATTAGCTAATGAAGAAGAAATTGCTGCTTCTGGTGTTGTCGAAAAGGTTAAGGAAGATTTCATTGAAGGTGAACATAAGGATGAAATGGATGGTGTTAGTGGTACCTTCACTTTTGAATTCAAGGTTAATAATGCCTGTGGTATTAAATTACCAAAATTATCTTTTGTTTACAAGCAACCATGGAATGAAGAAGAAGCTAACGCTGAAAAGACTGAATACACTTTAAAGTTAAATGATGATGAAGATTGTGCTCAAGTTGCTATTGAAACTAATGAGATTGAAGTTAAAAACAATGAAACTTTCACTATTCAACTAGGAGGTAACCCAACTACTGGTTATTCTTGGTTATTAGCCAATGAAGAAGAAATTACTGCCTCTGGTACTGTTGAAAAGGTTAAGGAAGATTATGTTGAAGATGGACACGACGAAGAAATGGATGGTGTTAGTGGTAACTTCGTCTTTGAATTCAAGGTTAATGATGCCTGTGGTAAGGAATTACCAAAATTATCTTTTGTTTACAAGCAACCATGGAATGAAGATGACACTAATGCTGAAAAGACTGAATACACTTTAAAGTTAAGTGGTTGTGAACAAATTGAAACTAATGACAAAAAGGAAATTGATGTTAAAAGCAATGAAACTTTCACTGTTGAATTAGAAGGTAACCCAACTACTGGTTATTCTTGGTTATTAGTCAATGAAGAAGAAATTGCTGCCTCTGGTATTGTTGAAAAAGTTAAGGAAGATTATGTTGAAGATGGACACGACGAAGAAATGGATGGTGTTAGTGGTAACTTCGTCTTTGAATTCAAGGTTAATGATGCCTGTGGTAAGGAATTACCAAAATTATCTTTTGTTTACAAGCAACCATGGAATGAAGATGATACAGATGCTGAAAAAGCTGAATATACCTTAGTTTTAAAGGATACATGCAACTAAATTAAAAGAAAATAAAAAAAAAAATTTTTTTTTCTTTTTCATTTTTCATAAAGAAAATTTAATTTATATACCAAAGTAGAACTTTTAAAAAAAATAATAGTATAAAAATAGACTGTAAAAATAATAATAATAATAATAATAATAATAATAATAATAATATATTAAAAAAAAAAAAAAAAGGATTATTTATCATAAATAAAATAAAGAAGAATAATTATAATAAAATATATATTTATTGTTTATTCATTATTATTAATCAATAATTTCTCATTTTATGTTAATTTTTATATTACTTTATTAAATCACATTATTTTTGTTATTATTTGTATTGATCATAATATTTACTAGCTTTTTTTTTTCTTTTTTTTTTTTTTTTTTTTTTCATTTGAAAATATAATATTTATTTCAAATATTAATATATTTTAATAAAATACCTTTCATTTTATGAAAATCTATTATTATTGTGTTCTTTGTATTATTTATAAAAAATTTTAATTTATCTAAAGATATATAATTATATTAGGTTTTATATTATTTACATTTTTACATTATAAGATAAAAATATTAAAAATTTTATTATATCTATATAAGTACAATTTATTTAAATATATTACTTATTATTATAGTAAAAAATTATATACTATAAGGTGTTAAACATAAAGCAAATAAAAAAGTATATATATATATATATATAAAGTAAATAACTAATTTGTCTATTCTACTTAAATTATGATTAAATTTTTAAAAATATATTTTATAAATTATTCAAAGAAAAAAATTTTTTTTAAATAAATAAAGAAATAATAATTTTTATGGTTATTTACAATATAGAATTCAAATATAAGGGTTATATTTTATCTGTTATTTGCAATTTTAAGGTGTACCAAAAAAAATTTTTTAAGCATTAAATACTAAAGTGGAATATTTAAATTTTTTTTCTTTTTTTGAAGAAAATTGTATTACGTCCTACAACCTTAAATCAAAACAAAAAGAAAAAATGTATTATAATTCTTTTTTTTTTTTTTTTTAATTATTATTTTTTTTAAATAAAGTTAATTTATAAATTTATATTAATATTGTTAATCAAATATTTAATATTCTATTAAATCCAATAATTTAAATAATTATTATTATATAATATATTGGAAACATATATTATTTTATTATATTATTTACTATCTATTTATTTAATTATTTATCTATTTATTCATTTATATTTTACTTTTTTTTTTTTTTTTGTTTTGATAAATAATTTATAAACTATTTTTTTTTTATTTATATTTTATTAAAACTATTAATAATAAAAAAAGAAAACTAGAAAATAAAAATAATTATATATATAAAAAAAGAAATGAAATATTAAAATAAATACTTAAAAAAGGAAAAAACATTATTTTATATCATATATTAAAATAGAAAAAATATAAATCAATTGTTATTTAAATAAAATAGATAATCAAAATAAAAGGTATACAATGTTAAAATAAAATAAATAAATAAATAAATAAATAGAATTATTAACTTTTAATTACTTATGTTATTTTTATTTAATGTAACATTTGCTTTAATTTACTAACAATATTCGATAATTATTCTATTATTATCTTTTATTAATAATATATTATATATATATATATTTTATGTATAATTTATATTTATATTTTTATTCTTTACATCTTTCATCCATTGTTTTCAATAATAATAATAATATAATAATAATTATAATAAATAAATAAATAAACCAATTAAAAAAACAATTATTTTTAATAAATTTCTTTCTATTAAATAAAAAAAAAAAAGTAATGTCTGCTTCAAAAACTGACCGTATTGAAGAAGAAATTGATAGCAGTCGTTGTCATGGACAATGGCAAAAATTACCAAAATTAGCTAAAAAAATCTCGAAATATCCTAATTATTCAGGTTAGAATAAAGAAATAATAATAATAATAATAATAATAATAAAGAATGAACAATAATGATTATTAGTGTTGCTTTTTATGCGAATTAATATCAAATCTAATAAATAATATTAAAAGTAATATGTGGATGAACATTAAATAAATGGAAAAACATCAGAAAGTATATAATAACAATAAAAATAAACAGTAAACAATAATAAAATAATTTCCAAGACATTCAATTTATTGAAATGATATTAAAATAATATAGAAAAACAAAAATATTCAAAATAATAAAAGTAAATACACTGGAAGATTGACATATATATTTATATAAAAAACTGATATTACAGATTTTTATATTGATAGGTTAAATACAACATAATGAATATTTAACTCGAATAAATAAATAAATAAATAAATAAACGAATAAATGAATCAATAATGATAAACAATTTTTAATATTAACAATTTTCAAATCAAAAATTTATAAGTAAATTCAAATTTTGCAATATATCATACACACATAAAATCAAGTTATAAACATTTATATATTCATATGTTCTGGAAATTTTATATTATTATATTATATATATTTTCTAAAAATTAATATTATTTTTTTCGTTGTATTTTTTTTTTTTTTGTTTATAATTAATTATAAAATGAAATTCTCTCGATATTTTAATATTGTTTTTAATATTTGATATATATATATATAAATATACAGTATTGGAACAATTAATTTATGGTGAACATTCATTAAATGTTAATTTAAATTTAAGAAGAAAACATGTTGCCTATGATTCTGATACCCCTTCTAAATTATCTTATGAGCCACCTATTCCTAAGGATTCATTAATGGAAGCTCAAAATTATTTAAAAAAAGCTATCGAAAATGGAAATAGTAACCCAAATAGTCCTTACACACAAGTAAATAAAGAAAATATTTTTTTTATTAATTCATAGAATATTACATAATAATTATATGAATAATTTCCAAACAGATTAAATTAATGAATATATTTTTTTTTATATCTTATTTTACAAATATTGTATTATAAATTTATTAATATTAATGTATAACTATGCATTGATATTAGCAAGCAAAAATTTTATTAGCAAGAAGCAATTTAGAAATTGGTGAAGTTGATGAAGCTATTAAATTATTAAATGATGTACAACTTAATTATGAAGATTCTTCATCAAATTTAAAATATAATAAAATTGGTGTTATTATGGGATGGACATTAAAGGGTAATAAATATGTAATAAAATTTAAATATATATTTAAATATAATTATATAATCATATAATCAATTAAATTACAAATTACAAAAAATTGAAATAGTTTTATTTTTATTTTTTCATTTTTTTATATATATATATATATATTTTTTTTTTTTTTTTTTTTTTTTTTTTTTTTTTTTTTTGATAATAAAGGTTTATCACATGAATTATCCGAAAAAAAGGATGATGCTATTGAATGTTATAATAATGTAGTTGATATAGTAGAAAAACATCTTAATTTACAATCTCAATTAGATGTGGATAATCAAAGTATTACAACTTCTGATATATCAAAGAGAGGTCAAGACATTATCAATGTACCGGATAATATAAGTGAACAATGGATTGATTGGTCAGAAGAAGCTCTTTATAGAGTCGGTTTATTAACATACAATAAAGGGTATATATTATATTTTTATTTTTTCTTTTTCTTTTTATATATATATAATAATAATAGTTTAACGATATTTTTAATAAAAAAAAATATAATTGATATATATATACCTAAAAACACATTATTTATTTATTTATTTATTTATTTATTTATTTATTTTTATTGTTAATTTATAATTTTATAATACTCATTTATTTATAAAATTCTTATATATATATAAATATATTTTATTTTATATATATATTCTTAAATATATTTATATAATGTTTATAAATGATTTTATCTATATAATCATAAAATTTCAAATGTTTTTAATAATATTATTCTTATATTATTAAAGTGATATGGTTAATGCCGAAAAAATATTCAAATTATATAATACTGTAGTATCACTTTGTAAGGAATTACCACCACATAAGAAATTTAAGCCAATTCCAATTAATAGAACTTTAATTGGCTTATTATTAAAACCATATAGAGATGTGGAATCACCTGTTTCCGGTATCCCTGTCTATTCTTCAAGTTATTCTATTCCTCAGCCACTTTATCGTGATTTATATTCTTTATTAAGTAATTATGAAGAATTAGTTTGTAACTGTCAACAATTCCCAAAGGGTGAAGATGCTACACGTTTAGAATTAGAAAGAAATGAAAGAATTGTTGAATGTTATAGGTATTGGACTATTGTTGAGTGTGGTATTGCAAGAACCACTGAAGCTGAAGCTTTAGAAAAGAAAAAGAGATTATTAGAAGTAATAATATAGAAATAGAAATAGAAATAGAAATAGAAAAATAATTTTCTTTTTTTTTTTTTTTTAATAAATGATTTTATATATTATTATAATTATATATATATATAAGAAAAGAAAGGAAAAATTGCAATTAGTTTTTTTTTTTTTTTTTTTTTTTTTTTTTGTTTTATTAAAATATATATATATATATATATATTTTTTTTTTTTTTTATTTATACTAACTCACTATTTTTATTTTTTAAATAATAATTATTATTATTATTATTATTATTATTATTATTAAAAGATTCTTTATCGTGGTACTCGTCACACTTATCAGTCATTAGCAATTCTTCGTTGGATTGCCCATACTTTTACCTATATGGTTGTTAACTTTGGTGATAATTTATCAAGAGAAGATAAAAGAGAGGCCATTTCCTCTATTTTAAAATATATTGAATACTTTGAAAAAATTTTTGAAACTCTTAAAACGACTGAAAGAAAAAAGCAAGAAGAATTAGAAGCAATGGTGGTTACTCCAAGTTTGAAGAAGAGAGTTTCCATTATGTCACAAGATGCTTGGGGTTCACCAACTACAGATAGTCCAATTTCATCTTTAGTTATTAATAATGTTGAAGGTGAAAGTTTAACAGATATGGTTGGTGTTGTCATTGCCTGTGTTCGTGTTGCTCTTGAAATTGCTGAAGGTGATATTAATACTGTAAGTTTTCATTTTTTTTAATATATATATATATATATATCAACCTTATATTGTTATATCAAAATATAAACTATTATATAATATATTTATTCATGTTATATTTATTCATGTTATTCAAATTATATTTATTTTAATTTATTTAAATTATTATTATTATTATTATTATTATTATTATTATTATTATTATTTTCTTAAATAGATTATGGTTGCTTTAAAGAATGTAGATAAAGCTTTAAAATTGTTTAATAATATTGGTGAAAATTTACCTGATTATAGACAAACTTTAACTAAATTATTACAATATCGTGGTATAATTTACGGTGAACTTGCACTTGAAAGTAAGTAAATCATTATTATTTAATTTCTTTTTTTATAAAATTATAATATATAAATATATATAAATATATATTTTTTATAAATATTAAATAATAAAATAATAAAATAATATTATCAATATATATATATATTGATAATCAAAATAAATTAATAAAATTTTAGTTCGTGATAACAAGTTAAGAAATGAATATAGTAATGTTGCTATTAATTCATATGAATTATGTATTCGTTATGATAAAAAACAATGGGATGTCTATTATCAGTTAGCACTTCAAAAAGCTGAAATGTTAGAAGTAAGATTGTGTATATTAATTATCAATAAATATAAAAATTAATTAATGTTATTTTAATTTGTATAATTAATATTATTATAATCATTAAAATATTATAATTATTAAATATATTTATTATTATTATTATTATTATCATTATTATCATTGTTATCATTATTATTTAGATTCCTTCTGCTATTGAATATTTAAATAGATCCATTACAATTAATCCTGATAACGTTCCATCCTGGAATTTATTAGCTCTTTTATGTTCAGCACAAGGAAATATCCCACAAGCCTTAAAAGTTTGTGAAATTGGTTGGAAGACAACGGTTACTAAATTAACCCAATTACAATCAGCTCAAGATACTCCAAAAGATGGCGATGAATCAAGTAATGGTGATTCATTATCTGCTTTAGAAGCTATTAGGAATAAATCAAAATTCAGATGGGATTTAGTTAGTCGTGATAATAGAGAAGAACTTATAAAGTAAGATTATATATATAATAAAATAAAAAAAGAAAAAAAAATAAACAAATAAAATGAAATAAATAAATAAATATATATATATATATATATATATATGTATATTTATTAATATTTATAAATGTATATTTATATTTATATTAATATAATATATTTTATTATTTATAAAATATATATATATATTTTTTAATATAATAATAGTTTCAAAATTACGCATTTCTTATTACATGTTAAACATTTTGGTGCACAAGAATCTATTAAATTATTACAATCATTATTCACACTCTATATGAAATTATTCGTAAGTAATAATATTCCAGGGGTTGGTGAAGTTGTTGCTCCAGAAATAAGTGATTGTAGTAGTATTCGTATTCAAAGAAATAGCTTAATGGTACAAAATGGTTTGGATAATACTGATTTAAATTCTTATTCTATTCAATACGGTCAAAGTAAATACTTTTTATATAAAAATCATAAAAAAAAAAAAAAAAAAATTATTATTATCAATATATAATACAATCAATATAATTATATATACATATAAATATATATACATATAAATATATATATATATCTTTATTAATATAATATAATTGTTCATTTATTTTAATCTTTTATTATTATTATTATTATTCATTTTTATCTATATTTATCTATATTTATATTTATATTTATTTATTTATTATTTAAATTTTTATAAAAAATTTCTATTTATTATTATTATTATTATTATTATTATTATTATTATTATTATTATTTTTTTTTTTTTTTTGGACGTAATACAAAGATCGTACTTTAGATACCGTTTCATTTTCAGCATTTACTTCAAATCAAGCTCAAAATTATTCACCATTTCATTTCCGTCAACTTGATTTATTAATTACACTTTGGATTATTTCATCAAATATTTCAAGACAATTGGGTGCCTTCAATGAAGCTTATAAGGCAATAATGGAAGCTAAACGTTTAGCTAAAATTATGGGTCATATTGAATATGAAAATCGTAATAAGGGTAGTAGTATTTACAATAATAAAAAGAAGAATGAAGTTTATTCGACCATTCGTAATAGACCAGTTTCAGCTACAGCTTCAATAATATCTAGTCAACCACCTGCAGATAATGCCAGTATCAGAAGTAATAGAAGTAAATCTAATCTTAGTGAAATACTTGAAGAAGGTAATGTCAATAACGTATCTGAAATAAACTCATTTTCTTCTACAAGAATTCATAGAACGAATTCAGCCAAGAGTGCTATCTCATTACTTGGTATTGCCTATCCGGCAGAAGTTCAAAAGAGTGATTCTCCATGGGAAATTACTAGTAGCAGAATGAGAAGAGTGATTGCTGATTTAGAATTTGAGGTTTATATTATAATATACTCTCTAATATAATTTAATAATATATCTATAAAAACATATCCATATATATATAAATATATATATATATTTTTTTTATTTTTTATTTTTATTTTTTATTTTTTTGATTTATTTATAATATTTTATAGAAATAATTAAAATAGTAATAATTTATATATATATATATATATATATTTTTTTTAAAAATAATAATAATAATAATAATAATAAATATAAATTAATAAAATATATATATAATATATGAATAAATATTAATTATTAAAAAAAATCTTATATATATATATATAAATATATTTAACTATATAATATAATAATAATGAATTGAATTATTATATAATATAGAGAATTCAAATTCAATATGATCAACTTAGACGTTTAAAAAGTAAAGTTAAAAAATCTAATCCAATTTGCGAAAGATATTTAAAAAAATCAAAGATGTTTGAAATTGATCTTGATGAATTTTTAACTGAATCTACCAATAATTCATTAAATTCATCCGATAAAGAAACTGCTGATGCTAAATTTGTATTATCAGATGATAAGGATAACTCACCAAATTCTGAAAATCAACCCACCACAGAAGATATTAAAATAGTAGTTACAAATCAAACTGGTGACACAAAGTCTATAGCTTCTGGAAAGGAACCTCAATCTCAATCCCAATCCCAATCACAATCCCAATCCCAATCACAGTCACAGTCACAACCACAACCACAACATCAAAAAAAATCAAGTATTAGTTCTGTTACCTCAAATAGAAAGCCACCAATGATTTCTGATTTAAAAACTGAAGAAGATAAAGAAGATGAAGAAGAAAAAGAAATTGTAGAACCTATGAATATTACTTTAGATTCCCTTATTGATCAATTAAATAATGTTAGTATTATTGATGATGATCACTTACCAACTCGTGTAATGCTTGGACAACTTTACTATCAAACCAAAAACTATGAACTTGCCGAATATTGGCTTCAACGTTCGGTAAAGAATAATAAGAATCGTGGTGCCAACGGTGGTAAGAGTGGAGAAACCACCTACTTTGGAGGTGTAACCGGTTCCTGGGGATGGGAAGGTTGGCATTGGCTTGGTATGTGTTACAATGAATCAAATATGGGTAAGGAAGGACAAGCCATTCAATGTCTTCAATATGCTGTAGATTTAGAACATCGTTCTCAATCTCGTGGTTTTGAATGTCTATCAAAAATTTGTCCACTTTAAAAGTATAAATTTCGTACACTATAAGAAAAAAAAAAAAAAATATATATATATATATATATATATAGTTAAACTATAAAAGTATAAAAGTATAAAAATATATGATTAAAACTACAAAAAAAAAAAAAAAAAAAAAAAAAAAAAAAAAAAAAAAAAAAAAAAAAAAAGTTAAAAGAAAAGAGAAAAGAGAAAAAATAATTAATAATAAAAATAATTAATAAAAAAATTAATAATAAATAAATAAATAAATAAATAAAATATAATAAATAAAATATAATAAAATGTGTAAAATAATAATATTAATAATAAATAATGCATATTTCTATAGAACCTATATCATTGAAAACAAAAAATAGAAAACTTTTTCAAAGAAGAGATAAAATAATAGTTAATCTATAAACAAATTTAGCAATTAATTGAATTAATAAATTATAAATAAAAAATAAATAAAAAAAATATTTATAAAAATATAAATTTAAATAAATAAACATAAAATAAAAAATAAATATAAATATAAAAATAAAAAATAAAAAATAAAAAATAAAAATAAATTTTTAAATAATTTTAATTTTACTATTTTGAAAAAAAAAAAAAAAAAAAAAAAAAAATTTATAATACAATACGATAATATCCCATGAAATAAGAATGAGGTTGGACGACAACAACAACTTTTAAAAAAAATAAAAATATAAAACCTTTTTTTTTTTTTTTTTTGAAAAAATTTTTAACTGAAAAATTGAATTCTATTTTAAATTTCTTTAAACTAATATCAATTTCAAGATTAAATGAATTTCTTTAGTATTATTTTATTAATTATTATTATGATTATTTTTTTTTTTATTATTTATTTTTTTTTTTTTATTTTTTTTATTTTTTTGATATTTTATTATTTATTATTATTATTATAATTATTTTGATTTAATAGACTTTTTATTTTATATTTTTATATTTTTTTTTTTTTATTATTACTTTTTTTAATTTAAAATACTTTTTTTTTTATTATTCTTTCATTATTATTATTATTAATACTCTATTAAAAAAAAAAAAAAAAGTTCTATTTGTAAAGATGTTAATAATACTATTATAAATTAATAAGTTAATAAAATATGTAAATTAGAATGATAGATATTTAAATGTTTAAAATTGTATTTTTTGTTTATAAAAAAAAAAAAAAGGAATTAAATAAATTTCTACTTTTTTTTTTTTTTTTTTTTTTTATGAATGATTATTTTTACAATAATTATGAATTCTTTTCATATCTTCATATCTTCTTCTAATTCCAGCATTTTCTTTTCCTTTTAATAACATATCATTAGATTTTCTGTAATTTTCATAAAAATTACTATAGAATCTATTTCTTGATGTTGAGGCTTCCTCATCATTACTTATTTCTTTATTAATTTTTGGTGTTTTTTCTTGTATTTTTGTTTTTAATTGACTTGTTTTCGTCTTTAATTGATTAGTTCTATTTTTAATGGAATCTATAACACTACCATTGGATTTTGAACTAGATGAAGCTAATTCTTCTTTTTGATTATTGGCATTAGAAGTTTCTGTAGGATTTATACCATTTTCTTTTTGTAATCTTTTTTCTTCTTCAAGTCTTTCATAATATTCTGCTTCTATACGTCGAGTTGAGGGTTTACTCTTATAAATTAAGTAACCACCAGCACCACCTAAAATACCAATTGTAATAATTTGACCAAATCTAAAAATCATTTTTTATATATACATATATATACAAATATAAATATATATATCTTTTATAGAAATTATAAATTCTTTTATTGAAATAAAATTATTTTATTTTTTTATTAAAATTAAATTTTTTTTTTTTTTTTTTTTTTTTTTATTATTTATTTATATTATTTTTTATTTTTTTTTTTAAAATTAAATTTCAATGTATTCTTTAGATTTTTTATAAATTTCGATAATATTTTTTAAAAAAAACAAAAATAAAATAAAATAAAATAAAATATAAAATAAAAATTAAAAATAAAATTTCAATTATTAATGCATTAAAAATGATACAAATGTATCTATCAATTTAAAAGTTTATTTTTTTATATATATATATGATTTAAAAATTATTTATTTATTTATTTATTTATTTATTTATTTATTTATTTATTTATTTATTTATTTATTTATTTATTTATTTATTTATTTATTTATTTATTTATTTATTTATTTATTTATTTATTTATTTATTTATTTATTTATTTATTTATTTATTTATTTATTTATTTATTTATTTATTTATTTATTTATTTATTTATTTATTTATTTATTTATTTATTGTAATTATACAAATAAATATTAAAAATTTTAATTATTGATATAATAAAAATTTATTGTATACAATACAATATAGACCATTTTTATTCTTAAATTATGTATTAAAAGTTGTAAACTTTGATCAGAATCATGTACAATTTATAATTTAAAACTTTAATTAAATAGAAAATATATATGAATTTAGTTTTTTTTTTTTTTTTTTTTTTCAATGTATAAAATATTTAATCATGATAATTCACTATTTTATTATTAATGATTGCTAATTTTTCAGTCATTATTAAAATTTAATATATGTAGTATATGAAAAAACAAAGTTTTTCCCTTATAACAATTTTTTAAAAAAGTTTACCGAATAAAAAAAAAAATTCTTTAAAAATTTAATAATAATATAATGAATTATTTTATAACTGAAAAATATTTAGATATTTGACTTATTTAGTTCTTCATTATTATTACTTATTATCATTATAATTATTAAAATTTTTATCATTTTTATTATTATTATGTATTATCATTATGTATTATCATTGTTATTTATAAAAAAAAGATAGACTCATCCTATTTTATTGAGGCTCCCCAATCCTCAACTGGTGGTATAATAACTAAAGACTTTAAAGCCATATAAAATTAATGTGCGCCATCCAGAGCAATCTGTTATAGATAATAATAATAACAGTATTTTAAAATGAATTTAAAATTATCTTTAACATTTTATTTCGGTCAATCTTTTTTCTTTTTTTTTTTTTTTTTTTTTTTTTGCATTTTCTGCTTTAACCATTTAATTTTGATTTTTATAATAAATTTCTCCAATTTTTTAATTTATAATTTTTTATTTCAAAAAAAAAAAATAAAAAATAAAAATAAAAATAAAATAAAATAATTTAGAAATATATAGAACATTATATATTACAATATATTCATAATATATAATAATCTAAAATAGTATTAAATTTATTTAGAATATGATTGGATGAACTATAGTTTTTTTTTTTAAAGAAATTATATTAAATTTTAAACTTTTTTTTTTTTTTAATTATTTATTATATTTATTATATTTATTATATTTATTTTATTTATTCTAATTAAATATAAATTAATAATTATATATATAAATACATTATTAAATATTTTAATAATAAAAGTTGAAAAACTCTTTAATAATAATTAATATAATATAATTAATCAATAATAAAATAATTAATAAAATAATAATTATAATCATTAAAAAATGGCACTTGTTTATTATTTAATTATTATTTTATGGAGTTTTAATGGACCCTTAATTAAATGCAGAATAATCTAATTTTTTTTTTTTTTTTTATTTTTTTTTTACTTTTAGTTTTAAAGGGTCAATAGATAATAAAAATAGTTTAACTATTATTTATCTATATATCAATCTTATCTTAATGTATTTATTATTATTTTTAAATTTCTTATTATTATTATTTATTATCTATAATTATTTATTATTATTATCTATAATTATTTATAATCTATTATTATTTATTATTATTTATTATTATTATTTATTATTATTATTAAATATATTAATACAGATAATATTTCTTTTTTTTTAGTTTTAAAAATAAATTTAGAATATATTGTGGGGAGAGATAAATCTTTGATTCTAACTGTATATTTTTTATAATGAAAATTTAAATTTAATATAAAAATAAAACAATAATAAAAACTCTATAAAAACCTTTAGAATATAATAATAATAACAATAATTATAATAATTATAATAATAATAATAATAATAATTTTATTATTATTATTATTATTATTATTATTATCTTTTTATAATTTTTTATTTTTATTTTAATTTTATACTAATAAAAACTAATAAATAAAGTATTATTTATATCAAATTATTTTTAATTCTTTTTTTTATATTTAAAATATGATATCAATACAATGAAAAGTAATTAGTGATAATTTATTACTTTAAATATATATATTTTTCTACAAAATTCTTAATATGCTAATACAGACCATTATAAAATATGATATTAAGGTAATTTTTCTTTCTTTCTTTCTTTCTTTCTTTCTTAATAATTTTTATAATTATTTATTATTTATGTATTATAAATAAAAGAAAATAAAATGTCAATAGATTTATTTATATATATTTCATTAATTAATCAATAAATTCTAATATATTAAAAATTTTACAAAAAAAAATTTTTTTTTTTCAAATTAAATCAAAAAAAAAATAAAAAAGTTTAAAGGAGGAAAAAAAAAATTTTTTTTTTTCTTTACGTTCTTTACTTTTTATTTTATTTGCGCATTATTTAAAAAAAAAAAATATAGTTAACATAAAAAAAAACTATAATTAAATAATTATAATAAAAAAAAAAAAAAAATAAATTATAAACTTTTTAAATTAAAATAAATAAAATTAAAAAGTTTTTTTTAAAAATAATAATAGCTTATAAGAAAAACATTCTTTAAACCTATTATAATAATTATAATAAAAAAACATAATTTATTTTTTTATATTTATTAATTATTTATAAATATATATTATTATTATAATTTGTTTTAAAATATCAAAAAATAATAATAATAATAATAATAATAATAATAACAGTTATTTATTTAAAGACAATTATAATATATAATAATAATAATAATAATCATAAATTATTAATAATTTATTAAATTTGAGTTAGTGTAATAAACTAATAAACACACTTTTATCCTCATAAAATATTTATAAAGCTATATAAAATTAAGCACATAATTTATTAATAAAAGTATAATTTTTATTTTATTATTTTAACAAGGTAAAATTAAATTTTATATTATTTTTTAAAATTTTATACATAATTATATAATTATATATATACATATATATTTTATCTTAAAAAAAAAAAAAATTATATGTTTAAAACTTGAAAAATTGGGAATTAAAAAATTTATAATTATTTCTTAATACATTAATTAACAGTTAAATGATATAAAATATATAGTTAATATTATGTTTATAAAAGTAAATATAATATATAAAAATTAATTTTGCACATATTTAAATATATTAATATGATAAATTACAAAAAAATTGAAATTGAATATTATATATTTGTTTTAAAAATAATGAAAAAGAATTAGCCTATAAGCAAATAATATAAATAAATATTTTATGTACATTATAAGCCTATAAAATACTTTTAAAAACATTTTAATGTGTATTAATGGAAAATGAAAATACGAATTAAATTACATTATATAATAAAAGTAGTGTACAAAATTGCCCTCTAAAAATAAAAGATTAGAAAAAATAGATATTATAAAAATATAAACATTTATTATAATTTTTTATTTAAAAATAAAAATTAAAAAAAAAAAAAAAAAAAGTCAGAGAAAAATTAATAAATAATAATAATAAATAATATTGTTCATAATAATTGAATTTCAATATTAAAGATATTTTTAATAGCGGCATACTTTTTAAAATAGAAAAAAATATAAGAAAATTTATATAAATGTGTGTATATGATTTAAATATCCATTTTATTAAAGAAAATAAAATACAAAAACAAGCAAGCAAACAAACAAAAAAAAAAGTTTTTTTAAACATAAAAAATAATCAATAATAAAGAACATATTTAAAGTATAAATTTACCAAAAGATAAATATTATTGAAAAAAAAAAAATTAAATAAAATAAAATAAAATAAAATAAAATAATACAAAATAAATAAATAGTTAAGGACTTTACAGAAATAGTATATCTGAATATCTGAATTGCACAAACTGTTTAAAAAAAAAAAAATATTAAATTAATAAATGTCTACTATTTTATTAGCCAATAATATAAAAGTAAATTTTATTCACATAAAAATTTATTTAAACTGCAAATCATAGGAAAAAAATTTTTTTCTATTAATTTGTATAATTTAATAAAAAAAAACAAATAATTAAATAAATGAAAATTAAAATTAATAAAAAATAAATACATAAATAAATACATAAATAAATAAACACATAAATAAATAAACGCTTAAATAAATAAATAAATTAAAAATTAATAAATAAATAAATAATATAATAAATAAATATAATAAATAAATAAATAAATACATAAATAGCAAATAATAAATAAATAAATACGTAAATAACAAATAATAAATAAAATAAAATAAATAAAATTTTAACTGATTTTAAAGATGAAATTTTAATTTATTTATTTTTTTTTTATTTGTAGTTAAAAGAATATATATATATATTTATACAAGATCACATTAATTAAATTATTAAAAATTTATTATTTAACAAAGTATATAGCAAACAATATTTAAATACAATAATATTTTAAATTATTTATCTATTCAAAAATGAAATTAAAAACTCGTATTTTTTATATATTTACTTTAATACTAACCATTGGTATATTATTCTTTATTAATAAAAAAAGAAATTTAGAATTAAAAATAAGTAAAATGGGTTCTGTAAGTGAAAATTCTAATAATATTGTTGTTGTTGGTGCTGGTTTAGCTGGTTTAACCGCTGTAATTGAAGCTTATCAAACTGCAAAAAAAATATATAACGATGATATTTCCAAAATTCATTCATTCCCAAAAATTTATTTAATTGAAAAAGAAAAAAATATTGGTGGTAATTCTGCTAAAGCTACATCTGGTATAAATGGTGCATTAACTAAATATCAAAAAGAACTTGGAATTGAAGATTCCCTTGAACAATTTTCAAAAGATACATTAAAATCAGGTGGTAATCTTAATGTTCCTTCTTTAGTTAATACTTTAGTTCATGATAGTAAAGATGCTGTTGAATGGTATGCACAATTTAATTTAATTCTTTCCGCCATTTCTCAATGTGGTGGTCATGAAGTTGCCCGTACTCACCGTCAAGCTCCAAGAGCTGATGGTAAACCTTCTCCAGTAGGTTGGAATATTATTTCAGCCTTAAAGAAATATGTTCTTGAAGATTTAAAGGAAAATGTTGAAGTATTATTAAATACTCGTGTTCAAGAAATTATTAAGAATGAAAATGGTAAGGTTGTTGGTGTCAAATATGAAACAAAGAACTTAGAAACTAATGAAACTAAAAAAGATGTATTACCTGCTGGAGCTGTAATTTTAACTACTGGTGGTTACGCTCATGATTGGAGTGATACTTCATTACTTCGTCGTTTTGGTGTTGAAATGCTTAAGGATGTCCCAACCACTAATGGTCCATGGGCCACTGGTGATGGTGTTAAAATGGGTACTGCTATTGGTGCAGGTGTAGTTAACATGGATAAGATTCAAGTTCATCCAACTGGTTTTATTAAATTAACTGATCCATTTAATCCAACTAAATTCTTAGCTCCAGAAGCTTTACGTGGTTACGGTGGTATTTTATTAAACGCAGAAGGTAAACGTTTTGTTAATGAATTATCTACTCGTGATTTAGTTTCTGAAGCTATCTTTAAGAATTGTTCGAATTACCCCATGAAATTCCATGATGATAAGCAAAATAAAGATATTGAAAAGAAAATTGTTCTTTCATGGCTTATCATGAATGAAAAAGGTGCCAATGCCTTTGATATTGGTAGTATTAATTTTTATGCCAAGATTGGTAATATAAACGTTATGGACGGTGTTGATAAGGTAGCTGAATTTATTAATATTCCAGTTGAAACTTTAAAGGCTACCCTTAAGAGCTATAACGAAGATGCCGATAAAGGCAGTGATGAATTTGGTAAGAAGAGATTCCCATTCAAATTCTCTGAAGATGATAAATTCTATGTTTCTGCCATTACTCCTTCTATTCACTATACCATGGGTGGTTTAGCCGTTAATCCAGTCGGTGAAATTCTTACCCCAAGACAAGAGATTGAATTTAGTACCTTATTAGATACACCAACAACTACGGAGGATCAAATTAACTTAAAGCCAATTCTTGCATTATATGGTGCTGGTGAAGTTACTGGTGGTGTTCATGGTAAAAATAGATTAGCTGGTAATTCTCTTTTAGAATGTGCCGTTTTTGGTCGTCAAGCTGGTCGTCGTGCCGCTGAATCTATTCTCTATTATAACCCAGAAGCCGATAAGGCTGAAAATAAGGAAAATATAGAATTATACTCTGGTCTTTCCTCCACCCAATTTACATCACTTACCTATCGTGAATTCCATGAATCCGATAACTGTGTCTATCTTAACCTTAAGAGTTCCTTCCACCATGTAAATCCAAAGCAACCCTTAATCCTTAAAAATTCGGCTACTGAAGCCACTCAACAAGTTCTCTGTTCTAACTTAGAAGATGGTGGTGACTATGGTGTCATAAAGATTAATGTTAATCAATTCTTAGAAGATACCTTAGATATCATAGAAATGGCTCCAGGCGATACTATTGAAGTTAAACTTGCTTAAATTATTAAAAATAAAATAAATAAAAAAATAAATAAATAAATAAATAAATAAATACTAATAATAATAATAATAATAATAATAATAATAATAAAGTTATAAAAAAAAAATTAAATAAAATAATAAAATGTAAAAAATATAAAAAATATAAAAATAAATAAAAAAAATATAAAATGTAAAATGTAAAAATAAAAAATAAAAAAAAAAAATAAAAAAAAATTAAAAATTAAAAAAAATGTAAAAAATAAAATTTTATTATTATTATAATAATAATAATAATAATGAAATTTTTTATATTTCTAATTGTTGTATTACCTTTTCAATCTTTTTTACTCTTATTTCTTTAAAAATTAAAAAAAAAAATAATAATAATAAAAAAGTTAATTAGTTTGTATATACCTAAGTAATATATAATTTTTTAAAAAAAAAAAAAAAAAAAAAAAAAAGGAAAGAAAGAAAGAAAGAAAGAAAGAAGTAAAGAAAAAAAAAAAATAGAATAAAAAAAATAATAAATAAATAAATAAATAAATAAATAAATAAATAAATAATAATAAAAATAATGAAATAAAATTAAAAAAAAAAAATTAAAAAAGTATTTTTTTTTTTATTATTATAATTATTATTTTTTTTTTTTTTATTAATTGTATTTTATTGTAATTTATTTTATAATTTATTCTACTTTATTGTATTTTATTTTTTTTTCATTCTTTTCTTTTTCTTTTCTTAATAAATCGTTAATTAAAAAAAAAAAAAAAAAAAATTGAAAATTTAATAATAAAAAAAAAAAATAAAAAATTAAAAAATAAAAAATAAAAAATATTAAATGAAAAATAAAAAATA
>JACVTC010000125.1:172500-207500 GCA_016946835.1 Neocallimastix lanati (nom. inval.)
CAGCATCACCATTAGGGAAGAATCTTTAATTATTTAATATAAAAAAAAAATTATTTAATATATAGTAAAATAAATAAATAAATAAATAAATTATTATTATTAGTATTATATAAATAATAAAAATAATTAAATTTTTTTTCTTTTTTTTTTTTCTTTTAGATATTTATATATATATTTCCTCAATCTATCTATATACATATATATATAATTTTTTATATTTATAGGAATTAAAACTTACTGAACAGCATTAATATCTGATTCATGACCAGTGAAGGTTTGTACACAACGACCAGTTCTAATATCCCATACTTTTGCAGTAGCATCACAAGCACCAGAAACAAAGATATTCTTATCTGGAGAAAGTGAAAGACTCATAACATCACCAGTATGATCTGTAAATTCTAAAGTTTTCATACCAGCATCGATATCCCAAAGCATACAAGACATATCACCAGAACTAGTTAAGATTTGACGATCACCAAGGAATCTACAACAAGATAAATAACCTGTGTGTGCACTAAGTTCTCTTGCAACTTTAACAGAACCTTCCTTTGTCTTTAAATTATAAATAGAACAAATATTATCTAAACCACCACAGGCAACAAAATTACCAGAAGGAGCATAGGCACAGGTCATAACCCATGATGAACGTAATGGAATAGCGTGTACCTTATTAGTAGTATAACCATCCCAAACAATTAATTTACCATCTTGAGAAGCACTAACTAAATGTCTTTTATCAGAAGCCCAATGCATAGCATAAATCTTTGCAAGGTGACCTTTTAAAGTTCTTCTTACCTTCATAGCAAGACGTGGTAATTGTTCTACGTCTTGAGCAACAGCTCTTACTATTTTATTTAATTTTGTTTTTAATATTATAATATATAATAAAATTATATATTATTATTATTATTATTGATATTGTTATTATTATCATTGTAACATTTTCCATATATTTTTATTTTAAGAGTTTATAGTTATTTTTAATTTATTATTATTATTATTTATTTATTCATTTGGTTAATTTTTGTATTTTTCATATATATAAATATTTTCCCAGATATATTTAACATTTATTTATTTGATATTATTTAAATATTTTGAATTAGTTTTATGTTATATATCAAAAATGTATTTTATAATATATTTTCCAAAACAATAATGGAATTGTTTATTATATTTTGATATTTTTTATATAATATAATAATATAAACATTATATATGTAATAAAAATAAGAATAAAATAAATAACATTTAGTATTTTTTTTTTTTTTTTTTTTATTTTATGAACTTTTATAATTTTTCCTTTTTATAATTTTATTATTATTAAATATCTTTTTGTTATATTATTAAATTAATTCATTATAAACTTCTTTTTTTTTATTTATTTATTTATTTATTATTAAAGAATTCTATTATTTATTATCATAGGTTATCATTTTTTTTTTATTAGAATAATATGCTTACAGGTAGTATCATTTAAAGAATCCTTTTTGGCCTTAATTTTTTCCTTTAACATTTCAGCTTCTTTACGAGCTGCTGCTGTTCTTTCTGCGATATCACCCATCTTGAATTATTTTATCTATTATTATTTTATTTTATTTTATTTTTTATTTTAATATAGTATAATAAATAATAAAAATATATTATTTAATAAATTGAATTATTTATAAATAAAGAAAATTTAAAAAAAAAAATAAAGGAATAAATATACGAAAAAAAATATTCTTATATTAATTTTATTTTCATAAAAAATATCCCTTAATAATTTATTATTTCGTTTATTTATAATATATATATGTATAACGTTCAATATATAAAGTTTATATATATATATAATAATATTGTTTTATTATTATTATAAAGATAATATTTTTATTGAATATTTTTTTTTTTTTTTTTTTTGATATTTAGTGCAAATATTTCGCTGATATATTTTTCAATTTATTTTATGTTTAAATAAAAAATAAATAAATAAAATTATCCTTTCTATCAACTATTTTTTTTTTTAAAAAATATTTTAATTATTTTATATTTATTCAATACTATATAACTTTTCTTATCCATAAATATATATATTTTCTTCTCATTCTTTTCTATTAATATATATAAATATATTGGTATTCTTTTTCTTTTAATTTATATTTTATTTATGATAGTACAATAATTAATAAAACTATAATTTTTATATTACTTTATATGATAAGATAAAAAAAGAAGTGTATAAAATTTTCTCTATGGATTATATATTTTTTTTTTGTTTTGTTTTTATTATTACTATTTAATAGCTATAAAGGTTTTATTGGTATATAATATAGATTATATTATTTTTTATAATATTTAATAAAATACTATCTATATTTTTTAAGAATAACAAATATTTAAATAAAAAACAAAAAAACAAAAAAAAAAGAAATAGTATAAAATATGTTTTAAATTAAAAATATTAGTTATTTTTTTTTATAAATAATGTTAAAATAAATACTTTTAACAAAAGTCTTTATTTTAATAGTTGTTTTTTATAATATTATATATATGTTTATCGATTATTTTTAAATTAATTCAAAATTTAAACATTCATTTATCTATAATTCTATCTATATTTTTTTTTATTTTTATTATTTATTTATTTTTTTTTTTTTTAATAAAAAAAAAAATAGAATTAATTTTTAAATTTTTTTTTTTTTTTACTAATAATTATTTTTCATATAAAAAATTAAAAATAATAATAATAATAATAATTATTAATAATATGATAAAACAAATAAAATAAATTGAATTAATATTAATTTTATATATGATTATAATGATTAAAAAGTAAAATTATTATACAATTTTAATGAATCTCTAAATTATAAATAAATATAAAAATATAAATATAAATATTAAATATAAATATAAATATAAATATAAATATAAATATAAATATAAATATAAATAATTATAAAATAAATAAATAAAAATTATAAATAATTATAAAATAAATATAAAAATAAATTATAAATAATCTTTCTTTTTTTTTAAAAAAAAAAAAATTTAAGTAAACTTTTTTACATAATATTATAATATTTGTGTTAAAATACTAATAATACATTATTCTATAAATAATTCATGATATTTATAATCTTATCCATCTGTTTATATATAATTTATAGTTTATTTTCTATTTTATTTTATTTTATTTTATTTTTATATATAATAATTCAATTTATTATGAAAAGAGAGGAATTATAAAAATATAAAATAATAATACTATTTGATTATTACATATATAATTATATATTATTTTAGATATTAATTAGAGTTTTATAGCTATGTTAATAACTACTCTTTTATTTTTATTTTTATTTTTATTTTTTTTTTGATATAAATTATCCTAAAAGTAATTTATAAAATACGTTTGAAAACTATAATTATATTTTATAATAAAATTTTTTAACTTTATTTCTTATGAATTGAAAATGTATTACATGCTTCAAAAAGTTTTATTTCAATATTATAAAATATAATCTTTATAAATAAACAGTATTATATGGATATTTCAATAAAAAAAAAAAAAAGTGATGATTATTTTCTTACTATAATTACGATCTTATTTTCTATTTTTTTAAAATCAATTCTATTATTATACTTTATTATTCTCATATTAATAATTAACATATATTATCCATTTTTTTTTCTCTCTCAATACAAATTTATTTTAGACTTTTTTTTTATTTTTATTTTTATATTTATATTTTAAATTATTTTGCTTTTTTTTTATTTCTATTATAATTAAACTTTTATATGGTATTTTTTAAAATTTTAAAAATTATTTTAACACTTTTTATTCATAATTTTAAAAATATAAAATAAAAATATAAAATAAAAATATTTCTTCTAAATATTATTATAGATTTAAAACAGATTAGTTTTAAATATCTATATATATTATCAATTCGGTTTTCGATTAATAATAATCGAATTTTAAAATAATTTATTGAAACTATTCTTCTTGAAAAGTTTTTTTTATTAATGAATATAAAAATATGAAAATTCTATATATTTATGCTATTATCCTTCAACATTAAAATTTATAATTATTCATATCTTAAGAATTAAAATATTTATTATTTATTATTTACTATTTATTATTTATTATTTATTATTTACTATTTATTATTTATTGTTTATTATTTATTAGTTAATTATTTATTATTTATTATTTATTATTGATTATTGATTATTGATTATTTATTATTTATTATTTATTATTTATTATTTTTTATTTATTATTTATTCAATTATTTATTATTTATTATTTATTATTTATTATTTATTATTGATTATTGATTATTGATTATTTATTATTTATTATTGATTATTGATTATTTATTATTTATTATTTATTATTTATTATTTATTATTTATTATTTATTATTTATTATTTATTATTTATTATTGATTATTTATTATTTATTATTTATTATTTATTATTCAATTATTTAATTGTTTATAAATTAATATTTATTATTATTCAATTATTTACTATTGTTGATATATGATGTAATTAAAATTATCTATATTTATTTTTATTTTTTGAGTATTTTTTGAGTAACATTTCTTTTTAATGTATCTCTTGTAGCAAAATGTATCTTTTTTTTGGTTTCAATGTATTTAATTTTAATATTCAATTGATTACGAATAGTAATATCCATTAATTAATTATCATTAATTATCGATGATTAAACGAGAACTTCAATAAATTATTTTTTAATTGATTTTATTATTTTAATTTATTTCATATTACTAAAAAGAACGTTTTTTTTCTACAGAAAAAAAAAAAAAAAGAAAGAAATTATTACCATCCATTAATCATATCATTTTTACCAAAATATTAAATATATATAATAAAAATAATATTTTATTTATTTTTTCTTTTTTCTTTTATATATATATATTTATTTAATATAAATAGGCATATTGCTCTAATTTTATCTTCGTCATCATCATCATCATAGTAATAATAATATTTATTTATATATCAATAATAGTGATATTTTTATAAATAAGCATTAACTCTTGTTGATTATATATATTATATAAATAATCTTTTAATATAAAACTTTTTATTTATTGATTATATATATTATATAAATAACCTTTTAATATAAAACTTTTTATTTAAAGTGTGGATGATAAATATTTTAAATAATTATCTTTAATCACTTGATAAACATTTATTATCATATGATGATAGTGTAAAATTACATCATAAATGTATTATTATTATTATTATTATTATTATTATTATTATTATTATTATTATTAATTCATTATTATTCATTATTATTATTTATTATTTATTATTTATCATATATTATTATTACTATTATGTATTACTATTATTTATTATTTATTATTTATTATTTATTATTTATTATTTATTATTGATTATTGATTATTGATTATTGATTATTGATTATTGATTATTTATTATTTATTATTTATTATTTATTATTTATTATTTATTATTATTAATTAAAGTTATTAATATTTAATATATAACTTTTTAAGATTACTTAAATATTTCCTATTTCATTATTTAATATAATGCTTTAAAAACCAATTAATGAATATGTAAATCCAATTAATAATATTATATATTAATAATATTATTATTATATAAATGATAAAAAGAAATTATTAATATATAAAAGTAAAAATAAAAAAAAATAAAAAAAAAAAAAAGTAGAAAAATAAAAAATTATAAGAATTGAATTGGAAAGTAAAAGTTAACTAAACCAGCATAAAATTAATGCATGAACCCTTTTATTAAACATTATTCACGTGTTAATTATAATATTATTATTATGAAAAACTTTTAACTGAATCCTCCACTTTTCTTTTTTTTTTTTTTTTTTTTTGTTGTAATGATTTACCCTAAGAAAGTTATTCTTAATAATAATATATCAATATAAATTGTTTTATATATATATATATATATATAGTATAATTTATTTCTTAATATTAATTATACATCATTTATAGATTATAATATACAATTCATTAATTTTAATTAATAATTATTTATTAATTATTTATTACTTATTATATAGTATTTTATTTATTAATTATTTATTATTTATTTATTCACTTTCTTATTTATTTACTTATTTATTTATTTATTTATTTATTTATTTTTTCCTTATTATTGTTAACTATTACATCATTTATATTTATTACAATATATATCTTGCAAAAAAGAAAAAAAAAAAAAAAAGAATAGATATATATCTTTTTTTTTTTTTTAAATATATTACTAATATATTTCAATCATTATATTTTTTATGGATTTCCATTAATTTTTTTTTTTGTTTGTTTTAATACATAAGAACACAGATTTTTATTCCTATTATTATTAATTATTCTTGATTGTTTAATACTTATTACCTAATATAAAAATTGATTTAATTCATATATAATAATAATAATAATATATCATTAGCTTTAAAATAATTGATATATTAATGGCTTATTTGCAATTAATAAATATAATATTAATTATTTTTAGAAATATAATGTTATTATTTATTAATGTTATTATTTACTTAAACTATTTAATATTATTTATGTTAAAAAAAAATGATTATTTAATATACTCATATATTTATATCTATGAGATCTTTTTTTTTTTTTTTTTTTTTTTCATATTTGAATAATGCTTCATATATATATAAAACTCCATTTTTCAAACTTATAACTGTTATTTACAATTTTTGTATTTTCTAATGTTGTTATAGTTGTTATTATTATTTATTCATGATATATTAATATAAAAATATAATATTTTAATAAAAATTTTTATGTCGTATTGTTCTCATATTATTGCATATAGGATTTGTTTTTCTTTTTTTCTTTTTTTTTTTTTTATTTCATAATTTATATTGCATAAAATTTCCGTTCTTCACAAATCCAAAATTCGTATACAAAAGGACACCCATATCAGATGCTGTGATTTGAACTGTACCACATCCGTACTCCTTTGCTTCTGCTACAACTCTTGTAAGAAGTTCTTTAGCAATTCCTCTGCGTCTATAATTAGGATTCGTAAACATACTAGAAAGTAATCCTATTTTCCCACTAGGACATCCAAAGTATGGTGGTTTCTCAACAAATGACATCCCACTTGTTCCAATTATTTCTTCTCCATCCATCGCAAGCCAGGAAACGAATGTGCCATCTGCCATATGTCTTGTATAATAATCTTTAAGTGCTGGAACAAGGTCAATATCTTCTTTGGCACCTTCTTCACGCAGTTGACGGATTCTCATTTGAATGAAAGTATCCAGTTCCTTTTTTGTAAGCTTTTTATATATTATCTCCATTGCTTTTCTGTTATTCACACTCATAAAAATTAATAACTTTATTTAATATTATAGAATTTTTTTTTTCTTATAATATTTTTCTAAATTTCTATTAATAAACAATAAACAAAATCTAATATTAATATTATTAAATAATTGCTTATTATTATATAACTTTCCTTTTTTTTTTTTTTTTTATCCAAGACTTTTTTTTCAAACAATATTTTGCTAATAATTAATCATGAATATACTAATAAATAATAATATTAACTATTATTTATTTTTCTTTTATACTTTTAAACTTTATCAGTATCAATTATTTATTTATTATCTTTAGTTTATAATATTTATTTTAGATAGTATATATTATAAGTTTGAATATTATTTATATTTATATTTATTGTTTCTTTTAATTTTTTTTTTTTTTTTTTTTTATTTTTGTGTTTAAAGTCTCTTTAGAAGTACTAATTTCATGAAACTAACTAATAAAAATTAATTAAATAAATTTAATTAAATTAATTTTATTTAATTAAATATCTTTTTTATTTGAAAAAAAAAAAAAAAAAAAAAAAATACAATAATTTCAAAATGTATATTATCTCAATATCTTTTATATCATACATAAAAAGATTACATGATACACTAAATTATTCAAAAGATTCAAATATTCTATTAGAATTTTAGTTTATAATTTATTTAATTCTTTTTTTTTTTTTTTTTTTTTATTAAAATATAAACATTTAATTACTACATATTTTAATATATTATATTAAAATATAATCTACTTTTAGGACTATACACTTTGTATAAGTAATTATAATTATGTAATAAGAACTATACACAATTCACGTGAAAGATGTTCATTAAAATTATTTCAAGCAATTTTTATGCTTTTAAAACCTTGAAGACAAAAATTATTTATTCGTTAATATAAATTAATTCTATATGAAAATTCCGTTTTTTATCCCACCTTTAAATTTTAACAATGTTTAAATTATAATATATATATATCTTAATATCTAAAATGTTCATTTCATATATATATATATATATATATAATCTTCACCAATATTATTTTGGTATTAAATTCTACATATTATTTAACAAATTATTAATGTTCATTAAAAATTACTTTCCTATTAAATTTTCTTGATTTAAAAAATTTTTATTTATTTCATGATTTTTCTTTGATTAAATATAATGAAATATAAATAAATAAAAATAATAGTATATAAATATTCATCCATTACTAAAAAGTTTTTTCTCAAAAAAGAAAAAAAATTAATTCTTTTTAAAATTATTATAAAAATATAATAAGTAATAAGAATAAGAATAAAAATTATATTAAATCAATTATCTATTATAAATTTGCTTTTTAACTAATAAATATTATTGCTAATAAAATAATAAAAAGAAAAATATTATTCATTATGAATAAGGAAAAAAACTTTCTCTATGTATAAATTTAGGGTCATATATATCCTAAATTCTTTCATTTAATAAATTATGGTATTATAGAAAAAAAGATTTTTTTTTTTTTTTTTTTTTTTTATTTCAATAAATCATTTCAATTAAAAAAAAATATATCTATAAATTCAATTATTATTACTATTAATTATAATTATTATTATTTTTATTATTATTATTACTATTATTATTACAATATTATAATAAAATAAATTATTATTTTAATTTATTACTTTTAAATAAATATATATATATATATAAACTTCAAGTGTATTATTTATAATTCACTTTTTCATTTGGAATTGATTCTTATCCTATAGGACTAATAACCAAATAATGTGTTAAACATATTATTTAATAATAATAATAATAATAATAATAATAATAATAATAATAATAATAATAATAATAATAAAGGATAATTTTTCCTTTTTTTTTTTTATTCATTAAAGTTTTTAACTTTATAAAAAAGAAAAAAAAAGACCAAGGGAAGATAAACATTGGAGATAAAAATATTAATATAAAAATATTAATAATATCAAAATATATATAAATAAAATTTTATAAATAAAAATTTATGAATAAAATAAAATTTTTTATTATCACAAGATAATAAAGGTATTAATTTATTTATAATTTAAGATTTTTATTTCTTTATCCTATCTATCTCTCTCCATATATATATATTATATAATTATATATTTAGTTTTTATTATTATTACTATTATTATTATTATTATTATTATTATTATTATTATTATTATTATTTAGTATTTTGTTTTAAATAATCATTCATATAAAAAAATACATTAAGATATATTATAATTATATGAAAGAAAAATTACAATACAATAGAGTAAATTTAGATAAAAAAAAAAAAAAATGTATAATATAATAAATTAAATAAAACTATTCATTTATTTATTGTGAAGCGATACTTTATATATATCAACCTTTTTATATTTTATATACATATTTATATTAATAAATTACTTTACAAAAGAAGCAATAATAATAACAGCTTAAAATAAAAAAGTATATATTATTAAATCAAATAAATATCTTTAATAATATAAATTTTTAATATAATAAAGATAAAAAAATGGAGTCATCATCATCTTCAGAGGAAAGTTTAAATATGATTAATGTTTTACTAGGATATTATAATAAAAATGATCAAGATGAAGAAAATATAAATAAAAATGAGTTTTTACAGGCAGCAAAGAAGGGAAATTTAGATCGAATCATGTTTCTTTATGAAAAAAATAAATCTATTATTAATGTGAGGGATGAGGATAATAAGACCGCTTTAATAAGAGCAGCAGAATTTGGTAATTTAGATATAGTTAAATATCTGTTTGAAAATGGAGCTGATATCAATGAAAAAAGTTTCTATGATCGAACAGCATTAATCTATGCTATTACGAATGAGCATTTAGAGGTAGTGAAATTTTTAATAGAAAATGGGGCTACTATGGATTACATTGATATTAATTCGGATAGTACACTGTTAACGCTTGCTTCTAAAATAAAAAATACGGAAATTTTAAGATACCTTTTGGAAAATGGTGGAAATATTAATGAACGTGATAATGAAAATTGTACAGTACTAACCTATCCTATTATCAATGGAGATCTGGATACAGTGGCCTATCTCATAAAAAAGGGCATTGATCTTTCTCAAAAAATGATGGATACGAATGCCACCCCGATCATTATCGCCGCCATGAATCGTAAATTAGAAATTCTTAAATTCCTACTTAAATATGAGATCAATATTGATGAAAAGGATGATGATGGGAAGACGGCATTAATTTATGCGGTTGAAAATAATCATTTAAAAATTGTAAAATGCTTAATTGAACATAAAGCCAGTATGAAAGTGACTAATAGAGAAGGCAAAAGTCCCTTAGAAATAGCTTCTTCTTCTGGATTCTTTGAAATCGTGAAATATTTAGTAGAAAAGGGGGATGATGTGAATATCAAGGATAATGAATTGATGTCACCTCTTTTAACAAGTATTAATAATAAGCATTATGATGTCGCTAAATTTTTAATTGATAATGGCGCTAATATCAATGATAAAAATTACAAGAATGAAACCCCACTTCATCTCTTAACCCGTCATGGAAATTTAGAATTAGTTAAATACCTCTTAGAACAAGGGGTGGATGTTGATGTGAAGGAGAGTGAAAATGATGAAACCCCCTTAATGATAGCCTCAGCTTTAGGTTATATGGATATTGTGAAGCTGTTGGTGGAACGTCGTGCCTATATTAATCATAAACGTAAGGATGGTTTAACGGCGGCGATGATTGCTTTACATAAAGGTAATAATGAAATTGGTTACTATCTCTTCAAAATTGCTTCCAATGCCTACGATAAAAATGAAAATACGAGTAAGCAGTCACCTCTAACCTTTGAAATTATCAAAGGTAATATTGATCGGGTGAAGGAGCTCATCGAAATTGAACATGCTGATGTTAATGAACGCACTGAAAATCAAGTTACGCCATTAATTACAGCAGCCTCTAAAGGAAATACTCCATTAGTCAGCTATTTAATCGAAAAGGGAGCCAATATGACCTTCAAAACCAGTAAGGGACAAACTGCTCTTCACTATTCAGCAAAAAATGGTCACCTGAACGTCGTGAAATATCTGCTGGAGAAGGATATCAATATTAATGAAAAAAATAATAAAGGAGATACGGCGCTAATGCTTGCTGCCCAAAAGGGATATTTACAGATTGCTAAGGCATTAATTGATCGAGGAGCTATTATCAACGATAAAGATGAAAATGGAAGGACGCCTTTACTTTTTGCTACTGAAAATGGAAATATGGAAATTATTAGCTATATGATTGAGCGTGGTGCCAATGTCAACGAAATGGATAATAGTGGTCGAACCCCATTATCCATTGCCACCCGTAGTAATAATAAGGAATTGATTGAACTTTTGAAGAAGAATGGGGCCAGACGACTCAGTCTTATGGAGAATATGAAAGTCTATATTAAAAGTAAAAAGAATAATAGAATTTCAGCTGAAATATAATTTTTTTTTTTTTAAAAAAAAAAAAAAAAAAAAAAAAAGAAAAAAAAAAATTTAAACAAACCATTTATAAATATAAAAAATATATAATGCTTATGTAATTACATATTATAATTTATATATACATATATATATAATATTTATTGAATTACATATTAAATTTTATATATATGTATATAAATATAAAATAAGTATATATATACTCAATGATAGAATGATAGAAAATGAACCTTTTGTTGTAAAATATATTAAAAAATATTTTAGTATGAAATTATTTTTTTTTAAAAAAAAAAAAAAAAAAAAAAAAAAAAAGTTTACTATATATTATGTATATATGAAGAGTTAAAGAGTTTCTTTTTTTTTTTTTTTTTTACTTAAAATAATACCATACAACTATGCCTATCGAATTATTTATTTATTATTTTTTATTAATATTATTATTATTGTTATTATTATAATTAATACTTTTCTCCTATTTTTTAAATAATAAAACTTTTACATAAAAATATTCATAATTCTTTTACCATATATTTATAGATATACATCGTTTTATATTAATTATTTAATTTAAAACATAAGAAAAATATAAATAAATAAATAAATAAATAAATAAATAAATAAATAAAAATGTAAAATAGAATATAATGAAATTTAAATGTGTTTTAACAATTTTTGTATACTGAATTCATAAAATTAATATATTTACATAGAAGTAAAAATATAATTGAAGAAGTAATATTTAATGAAAATAGTTACATTTTAAAAAAAAAAAAAAATTATTGAATATATTAAAATGAAAAAAAAAAAAAAAAAAAAAAAAAAAAAAAAAAAAAAAAAAAAAAAAAAAAAAAGAAAAAAAAAATATATATATATATATACTAAAAGAGATAAGTATACATATTTAACCTATGAATGTCAACAAGGCAATATTGAAAAAGTAAAAAAAAAAATTATTCATTGTGGAATGGGTATCAATGAGAAAAATAAAGATGGTGATAATCCATTATTAATTGCATGTAAAAATGGTAATATAGAATTAATAAAATGTTTATTATATTAAATTTTAAAAAGAAGTCAAGGTTAACAGTTTTATAAAATGTATTATCAATATTTACCATATTTACCATATTTATCATATTATTATTATATTATAAAAAAATAATTTCACATATTTTATATTTGGTATATTGAATATATCTATTAATAAAATTCATAATTAAAATCTTAAAAGTTATACATATATAAACTTAAAAAAAGTAATATATATATACATTTTAATTTAATTTTTAATTTTTTGTTTTTTTTGTTTTTTTTTTTTTTTTGTTTTTTAAAAAAATACTTCATATCTTATTTTTTTTTTTTTTTTTTTTAATTGTTGTTTTTGAAAATATTTATATTTATATATATTTATATTTAATAATAAAAAAATTCTATATAATAGCAGAAAAAAAAAAAAATTTAGTTCCATATTTAGTTCCAAATTTTTTTATATATAAAAAGAGATTTAATAGAAAAATATGGTTAAAAAAATCCTTTTTTATTTATTTATTTTTTTTATTTTTGTTATGTCTTTTTTTTTAAAAGAACTGGTTATTAAAAAATACACTCTAGAATTATAATAAATACATTAACATAAATTGTATAATGTGAACATATGACTTAAATTCATATTTTATATTTTACATAAATAATAATTATTATTAAAATACTAAATAACTACATAAATATTAATAATATAATCTTGAACTTTATTTCTAACAATTATATAATTTAGTATTGAATCAATTATAATTATAAATTTGGAGGTTTTACGATATAATAATATATGAGTTAATATATGATAATTTTAAAATATTAATTTTCATTTTTGTTAACAAAATATTTTAGTTATATTAATTAAATTAATGTTAATCATCTTAACATATTTATTTATTTTTATATCAATTATAATAATTTCTTTTCATTAATAATTAAATTTATTTTTATTTTTAATTCTATATAATAACAAAAAAAAAAAAAATTTTTTTTTAGTTCCATATTTAGTTCCAAATTTTTTTATATATAAAAAAGATTTAAATGCTAAAAAAAATTTTTTTTTTAATTTTAAATTTTTATTATCATTATTTTTTATTTTTTGAAATAAGTAAATTCATATAATTATTTGTTATTTTTTTTATTATACCTAACATAAAAATTAAAAATAAAATCTAAAAATTTTAAAATATTTAATATTATTATTTCTTGAAATTTAGTAATAATAGTAATAAATAAGTTTAAATTTTTTTTATAAAAATTCAAAAAACTTCTATTTTTTAAATAATAAATAAAAACTTTTTTCTTTAATAAAAATAAAGAATTTTATAAATCATGGATTCCTTTAATAATATATATAAAATGAATAAATTAAAATGGAAAAGAAAAAATATGCATATTCATATATTTGACAAAAGTTATATTCAAGAAATTAAAAGTATTAATGCAACTGAGACTCAAAAAGTTAAAAAAATTTTAGATGATGCCATTGAAAAAAATATTGTTTTGAATTTAAATGAAAAAGGTAAAAATGAATGGTATCCACTTTTATATGCTACTGATAAGGATAATATCGAAATGGCTAAATTATTAATTGAATATGCCAATAAAAATAATTTTGTTTTGGAAATAAATGAAAAAAATGATAAAGGAGATAATCCACTTATATGTGCTACAAATAAAAAAAATATTGAAATGGTTAAATTATTGGTAGAATATGCCAACAAAAATGATATTATTTTGGAAATAAATGAAAAAAATAATAATGAAGATAACCCCCTTATATGGGCTACTAGAATAAATAATATTGAAATAATTAAACTATTAATAGAATATGCCAATAAAAATAAAATTGTTTTGGAAATAAATGAAAAAAATAAAGATGGAGAATATCCACTTTTATGGGCTACGAATGGAAATAATACTGAAATGGTTAAATTATTAATAGAATATGCCAATAAAAATGATATTATTTTGGAAATAAAAGAAAAAGATGAAAATAAATGGTACCCATTTTTGTGGGCTGTTAGCAATAATATTGAAATGGTTAAATTATTAATAGAATATGCCAATAAAAATAAAATTGTTTTTGAAATAAATGAAAAAAATTCTAGTAAGTGGTATCCACTTTTATATGCTACTTGTAACGATAATATTGAAATAGTACATTTATTAATAGATTATGCTAATAAAAATAATATTGTTTTAGAAGTAAATGATAGAGATCTTCAAGGAAATAATCCACTTATATGGGCTATTATAAGAAATAATATTGAAATGGTTCAATTATTAATAGATTATGCTAATAAAAATGATATTGTTTTGGAAATAAATGAAAAAAATGATAATGGAGTTAATCCAATATTTTATGCAATAGATCGTAATAATCTTGAAATATTTACATTATTGGTTGAATATTCAGTAGAAAAAAAATTAAAAATAGTCATCAATGAAAAAGATATTGAAGACGTAATAAATTCAAAAAAAATATTTCTTGGACATATAAAAAATATTTCAGAAATTAATCCTGAATTCATAAAATTAATATATTTATATAGAAATAAAAATATAATTGATGTAATATTTAGTGAAAATAGTTACATTTTAAAAAAAATTATTGAATATATTGAAAATGAAAAAAATGAGAAAAAAAGACTAGAAAAGGATTTAAATAATGAAAAAATGAAAATTGAAAGAATAGAAAAGGATTTAAAGAATGAAAAAATGAAAAATGAAAGATTAGAAAAAGATTTGGAAAATAAAAAAATAAAAATTGAAAGAATAGAAAAGGATTTAAAAGATGAAAAAATGAGAAATGAAAGATTAGAAAATGATTTGGAAAATGAAAAAAGGGAAAAAGAAAGAACAGAACAAAATTTGAAAAAGGAAAAAAAGGAAAAAGAAATAATAAAAAATAAATATAAATTATTGATAAAACAATTGAAAAAAGAAAGAAATACTAAAAGAGATGATAAGGATACATATTTAACCTATGAATGTCAACAAGGTAATATTGAAGAAGTAAAAAAATTAATTCGTGATGGAATGGATATCAATGAGAAAAATAAAGATGGTGATACTCCATTATTGATTGCATGTAAAAATGGTAATATAAATTTAATAAAATGTTTATTAAATTAAATTTTATAAAGAAGTCAAGGTTAACAGTTTTATAAAATATATTATCAATATTTACCATATTTAAAAGTTATACATATATAAACTTAAAAAAAAGTAATATATATATATACTTTTTAATTTGATTTTTAATTTTGTTTTTTGTTTTTTGTTTTTTTGTTTTTTAAAAAAATACTTCATTTCTTTTTTTTTTTTTTTTTTAATTGTTTTTGAAAATATTTATATATATATAAAAGAAAGATTAAAAAGTTTTGTAAAATTTAAGATTTTATAATGTATTTCTTTAACTTTTTTCCTTATTTTTTAACTAATAAAATAATAAATATTTTTTTATAAAAAAAAAAAAAAAAAAATGAATAAATCAAGTAAAAAGTGTCTTTATTAAAAATAATAATAATAATAATAATAATAAACTTTATACATAATTTAATATCAAGTCATATTAAATTATAAATAGAAATAAAATATACATATATATATTTATTTATTTATTTTTTTTGTTTTTATTTTATTTTATTTTTTTATTTTTTTTTTTTTTTTTTTTATATATATATATATCTTGAAGAAATATAATTTTTTTCTACTTATGATTTATTTCTATTTATTTATTTATTTATTTATTTATTTATTTACTTATTTATTATTTATTTATTTATTTATTTATTTATTTATTTATTTATTTATTTTATAACATTATTTTTTATTATTTTTATTTTATAATTAAAAATTATTAAAATCTTATAATTGATAGATATAAAAATATTAATATTCAATTTACATTTATATATATATATATATTTCATAATTGTAATTTTTTTAAATAATGAAGAAATATTATGTATTTGGATGCCAAAACATAGCAAAACTACTACAAAACCAGTATCAAATCAATCCATTAATTTACATATACTTTAATAGCAAAGTAGAGATAAAAAGTCATACAAAAACACATAACTGTTATTTAGCATTATTAAATATATATTAAGTATTGTTGCCTATATTAATATATATTTAAATGTGTATGCTTAGATAATTAATTAAATATAAAACTATGCTGATATATTATTTAATATAATGACTATAGATTTGATCATAGTTATAATATATTTGCTTAATAGATGAATAATTATAATAATTATATAAACTTTTTTCATTTCTTAATTGAGATTCCTGTAATATACTTTCGTATTTTTCCGATTTCTACAAGCATCTTCTAAAGAATCATATTCCTCCTTATATAATGATTATGTTCTTGGAGGAAGAGCATTCATATAATCAATAACTGAAATAGAAGCTTTATCTTCCGTTTCCAATTGATCAGATAAATCTAAGTATTTCGTATTAAAATTATACACTGTCTCTTTTGTCTCAATAATTAAACGTTTTAATTGTCTTTAATTCATTGCCCTTTTGGAATTCTCTCCAATATTTCCTTTTTATGAGATCAACATATTAATCTAACGTAATAGTTCTATTTATCTCTGTTTCTTTTTTCTTTTTTCATAAGTACTCTTACAATGTCATCTTCAGCAGCCGCAATTATGTAACTCAATTTTTTTTATATTTTTTATATCGGTAGTAATACCTTCCCACCTAAACCAATTATTAATTCTAAATTTCCTTATTTCAGCATCTCTACTAGATCCATCAATTCTCGGAAGAGTCCTAGTGTCAATCTCTGCCTGTTTTCAAGTAAAACTACTAATGTTACTACAACAACTCATTGTTTATAATTAATTATTATTTATAATAATGTGTCTTTATTTAATTTATGTATTTTAAATACTTGTTTATATAATTATTATTATTATTATTTTTTATTATTATTATTATTATTTAATATAATTATAAAATTTTCCTAAAATTTATTTATTCTAAAATAATTTATTTAAACTGCTAAAATGAATGAAATAACACATATTGCATAACTCTCTCTTCACCAAAGATAAAATAATTATAAATAACCAATAAAAAAGAAATTAAAATTCTATATCCTAAACAGTATATATTAATTAGTCCTAACTGTAGAGAATTTATGTAAATATATACGTTTTGATAATTAATTAACATAATTACTAAACACCACTACTTATAAATTACTTTTTACACAGCACATCTCCGACATCTCCACCAATTTTTTATATGCGAGACTTTTATGTGAAATAATTTATAAACAGTGGGGTTTTTAAAAAAATAGTTATTGAGTAAAATTTATTAATAAAATTATAATATTCGTACAATTAAAATAATAATTTCAATTCTTAAAATTATATGGATTCCTCTATTTCTAATATAAAATATTAATAATTCAATCTATTAAAAAATAGGTAATATATTAATTATATATTCTAATATATAGAACTATATTAATTTTATATGAATTAAAGTTTTATAATTATGATAGTTATAATAATACATATTGAAATAAAATAAAATAAAATAATTATCAAAAATATATAAATTTAATAATATTTAATAATTATTATTAAATATACAAATACGTTACTACACATATTTGTTTTATACCAATATATTGTATGCTGTTTTATGCTAAAATTAGTCCAAACTAGCATGCAAATTAAACTATCAATATTTAGCTATTATTATTACAATATTATAAACATATATAAAACAATATACAAAATAACAATAATATACTAGTTTATGTAATACTTAATTTATAATATATTTATAATATTTATTAAAATAATTTAATATTTAAAAATAATAATAATAATAATAATAATAATAATAATAATTATAAAATAAATTAATAATAGTTTAATATTTTATTAATGTCTGAAGTTCGTAATAATTGTTGCTGTTAAAAAAATTAGTAATAATATAAAAATAAAAAAAAAAGAAATAAAAAAAAAAAAATAAAAAATAAAAAAAAAATAATAATAATAATAAAAAAAAAAAAGAAATAAAAAAAAAATAAAATAAAATAAAAAAAAATAATAAAATAAAAAAAAAATAATAAAATGATAAAAAATAATAAAATGATAAAAAATAAAAGATATAACAAAAATAAAATAAAAAAAAAAAGAAATAAAAAAAAGACATAATAAAAAAATAATAATAATAAAAAATTATTTTTAAATATAATCAAAATATAATATCTTAATATTTAAATTTATTTTTATTTTTAATTCTATATAAATAATAACATAATTAAAAAAAAAAAAAAAAAAAAATTACAAAATTTTTAGTTCTACTTTTTTTTTTGTTCCACTTTTTTTTTAGTTCCAAATTTTTTTATATATAAAAAAGATTTAAATACTAAAAAAATTTTTTTTAAATTTTAATTTTTATTATCATTATTTTTTGAAATAACCATAAGTAGATTCATATAATTCTTTGTTATTTTTTTTATTATACCTAACATAAAAATTAAAAATAAAATCTAAAAATATTAAAATATTTAATATTATTATTTCTTGAAATTTAGTAATAATAGTAATAAATAAGTTTAAATTTTTTTTATAAAAATTCAAAAAACTTATATTTTTTAAATATAAATAAAAACTTTTTTCTTTAATAAAAATAAAGAATTTTATAAATCATGGATTCCTTTAATAATATATATGAATTAGATCAGGAAAGAGAAGATATGAGTTTTCATATATTTGACGAAAGTTATATTCAAGAAATTAAAAGAATTAATGCAACTGAGACTCAAAAAGTTAAAAAAATTTTAGATGATGCCATTGAAAAAAATATTGTTTTGAATTTAAATGAAAAAGGTAAAAATGAATGGTATCCACTTTTATATGCTACTTATAAGGATAATATCGAAATGGCTAAATTATTAATTGAATATGCCAATAAAAACAATTTTGTTTTGGAAATAAATGAAAAAAGTAATAAAGGAGATAATCCACTTATATGTGCTACAAATAAAAAAAATATTGAAATGGTTAAATTATTGGTAGAATATGCTAACAAAAATGATATTATTTTGGAAACAAATGAAAAAAATAATAATGGAGATAATCCACTTATATTGGCTACTGAGAGAAATAATATTGAAATAGTTAAACTATTAATAGAATATGCCAATAAAAATAAAATTGTTTTGGAAATAAATGAAAAAAATAATAAAGGAGAATATCCACTTTTATGGGCTACTAATAGAAATAATACTGAAATAGTTAAACTATTAATAGAATATGCCATTAAAAATGATATTATTTTGGAAATAAAAGAAAAAAATAAATATGGATGGTATCCATTTTTGTGGGCTGTTGGTAATAATATTGAAATGGTTAAATTATTAATAGAATATGCCAATAAAAATAAAATTGTTTTGGAAATAAATGAAAAAAATATACAGGAGTGGTATCCACTTTTATATGCTACTTGTAACAATAATATTGAAAAGGTACATTTATTAATAGATTATGCTAATAAAAATAATATTGTTTTAGAATTAAATAATAGAAATCTTCAAGGAAATAATCCACTTATATGGGCTATTATAAGAAATAATATTGAAATGGTTCAATTATTAATAGATTATGCTAATAAAAATGATATTGTTTTGGAAATAAATAAAAAAAATGATGATGGAGTTAATCCAATATTTAGTGCAATAGATCATAATAATCTTGAAATATTTATATTATTAGTTGAATATTCAGTAGAAAAAAAATTCAAAGTAATCATCAATGAAAAAGATATTGAAGAAGTAATAAATTCAAAAAAATCATATTATGTACATTTAAAGAATATTTCAGAAATTAATCCTGAATTCATAAAATTAATATATTTATATAGAAATAAAAATATAATTGATGTAATATTTAGTGAAAATAGTTACATTTTAAAAAAAAATTATTGAATATATTGAAAATGAAAAAAATGAGAAAAAAAGACTAGAAAATGATTAAAATAATGAAAAAATAAAAATTGAAAGAATGAAAATTGAAAAAATAGAAAAGGATTTAAAGAATGAAAAAAAGAAAAATGAAAGATTAGAAAAAGATTTGGAAAATAAAAAAAATAAAAATTGAAAGAATAGAAAAGGATTTAAAATATGAAAAAATGATTGTTTTATATTTGATATATTGAATATATCAAATATAAAACAATCATTATTAATATATCTATTAATAAAATTCATAATTAAAATCTTAAAGGTTATACATATATAAACTTAAAAAAGTAATATATATATATATATATATATTTAATTTGATTTTTAATTTTGTTTTTTGTTTTTTAAAAAAAATACTTCATTTCTTTTTTTTTTTTTTTTTTTAATTGTTGTTTTTGCTTATTTATATATATATATAAAAAGAAAGATTAAAAAGTTTTGTAAAATTTAAAAATTTTATAATGTATTTCTATAAGAAAACTTTTTTCCTTATTTTTTAACTAATAAAATAATATATATTTTTTTATAAATAATAAATAAATAAATAAATGAATAAATCAAGTAAAAAATGTTTTTATTAAAGAAAAAAATAATAATAATAATAAACTTTATACATAATTTAATATCAAGTCATATTAAATTATAAATAGAAATAAAATATACATATATATATTTATTTATTTATTTTTTTGTTTTTATTTTATTTTTTTTTTTTTTTTTTTATATATATATATATATCTTGAAGAAATATAAATTTTTTCTACTCATGATTTATTTCTATTTATTTATTTAGTTATTTATTTATTTATTTAGTTATTTATTTATTTATTTATTTATTTATTTATTTATTTATTTATTTATTTATTTATTTATTTATTTATTTATTTATTTATTTATTTATTTATTTATTTATTTTATAACATTATTTTATATTATTTTTATTTTATAATTAAAAATTATTAAAATCTTATAATTGATGGATATAAAAATATTAATATTCAATTTACATTTATATATATATATTTTAATGGCAGCAAACTTGTTTCATCTATATTAATTAAATAGTTGATAAAATACATGTAATAAAAAGAAAAATAAAAAGATAAAAGAATAAACAAAAAAAAAAAAAAAACACAAAATAAAATAAAATAATAGTATAATGTATTCTAGTTTCATTTAATGAATATCTGTAAGATTTCACAAGGGCATTATTATACTGTAGTATAATAATTATTTTTGACTTCACAATTTTAATCATAATTTTAAAGATACGAAACTATGATCTTCATTGGTTGCACTAGCCCAACTGGCCTAATAGTCTTACTGTTTCTTCATCATTGACGCTCTTGGTAGTAATCGTACGATTCGATATGAACCAATTGAACAAAGACCCATTGCTGGTCAATAGCAATAGGTATATAATCGATTGAAGATGAGCTGCAGTAACCACCAAGAAAGGAGTATCAGAATTAGCACCTGATTTCATCTGGCACTTAAATAGATTCTTTCCATTTCCTTGTACTGTTATTAATACTTCTTTCCCCCAAGAAGGAAATTTAACACTTTTTCACACACACACTAGAATCAACAAACACATTATTTTCAATACTATTACTAACATTACTAATAATACTATTACTAATATTATAATTACTATTATTACTATTACTATTATTGCTATTACTATTATTACTATTACTATTATTACTGCTGCTATTATCATTATGACTATTAACGATATCATTGGCGAGGTTACCACGGTTAAAAGCGTTCTATAATGATAAAGATTTTATCATTCATTAACTCTACTACGAATATGATTGAAAAAAAAATGGACAATCAATTCACCAATGTCTTATGATTCATTGTTTATTACTTTTACAACAGGGACAAAAAATTAAGAAACACATTTGGTCTATTATTCTTTTTTTTTTTTTTTTTTTTGCAGCTTTAGCAATTCTAGCATCTAAATCTAAATTCGCTTCGTGCTCTCAATAGCCAATAAAAATCCTATGAAAAATCCTATGAAAAATCCTATGAAAAATCAGGATATTCATAACAAAATTTTATAAAATTTGATGTTTCTTCGAATCTGATGTTGTCATAAAATTCAGCTTTAATAGAATTGATTTTTATATCTCTTTTCCAATAAAAATCCTTGATTTTTTTTTTTTTTTTTTTTTTTTAATCGTTAACAACCTCTTTATCTTTCTCTAGTTTACGTTTTTAAAGAGTTCTACTTTCTTCCATCCATATATATTTTCTAGATTTGACTTTATATATATTTCATAATTGTAATTTTTATAAATAAAAAAAAATTATATTAACAAAAAAAAAAAAAAAAAGGAAATAAAAAAAAAGTAAAAAAAAAAAAAAAAAAAAAAAAAAAAAAAAAAAAAAAAAAAAAAAAGGAAATAAAAAAAAAGGAAATAAAAAAAAAAATAAAAAAATAAAAAATAAAAAAAAAAAATAATATTAATAAAAAAATAAAAAAAATAAAAAAAAAAAAAAAAAAAAAGGAAATAAAAAAAAAAATAAAAAAATAAAAAATAAAAAAAAAAAAAATAATATTAATAAAAAAATAAAAAAAATAAAAAAAATAAAAAATAAAAAAAAAAAAAAAAAAAAAGGAAATAAAAAAAAAAAAAATAAAAAAATTAAAAAAAAAAAAAATAAAAAAAAAAATAATATTAATAAAAAAATAAAAAAAATAAAAAAAAAAAAAAAAAAAAAAAAAAAATAAATAAATAAATAAATAAATAAATAAAAAAAAAAAAATAAGAAATAAATAAAATAAATCATTAAAATGAAAATGAAATCGACGGTAATAAGCGAGCGTAAACTTAAACTAAACCAGGAACGTCTGTCAACCATGAAAAAAGCATTAAGACAGGCTAGTAGGGCCAATGCCTTTCTAAAGTGAGAAGACCATTATTACTTTCACACCGTCCATTCAAATCCTAATCTGGAATAAAAATTTCTTTTAAAGCATTAAATAAAATATTCTCGGAGGTGCGATTCTTCATCCTTGAAGCTTTTTACTGAATTGATTTATTACACTTTTTTTTTTTTTTTTTTGAATATTTCTTTTTATTTCATATTACATTCAAAAATATTATTATGTATTATAAAGTTCATTAATTTAAATAAAAAAATACACTGATAAAATAATTATATTAATATATTTTTACACTTATTTAAACATAATTATAGATAAGAAAAAATATATATATATAATATATATATTTATTATTATTTTTTAATTAGTATTATTTTTTTTTTTAATATTTTTTTTATTTTTTTTTTTTTTTTTATTATTATTATTATTATTATAATTTTTATTATTATTAGTCTAAAAAAAATTTCTAAAAAAAAAAAAAAAAAAAAAAAAATTATTTAAAGAATATAAATAAATCATCATTGATTGATATTATTTAAAAAAAAAAAAAAAAAAAAAAAAAAAAAAAAAAAAAAAAAAATTAAAAAATAAAAGAAAATAAAAGAAAATAAATGGTAAATTAAATTTTAATTTTAAGGAAAAAATTAATTATATAAATTTTCGTTTTGTATTATATTATAACTTTTTTTTTTTAAAAAAAAAAAAAGTTAAAAATTTTAGTTTTTATATGTATTGAATATTAATTTGTCTATCTTTTATAGAAAAATTATTTAATATTTTGTTTGCTTTTTTGCTTGTTTTATTTGTTGGTTTGTTGATTTGTTGATTTTATAAATAGTAAATTATCATTCTTGTTCTTGCTTTTTTTTTTTTTTTTTTTTTTTTATAGCTAATTAATAATATTCCTTTCCTTTATATTTAATTTTAGAAAATAAAATACTATTATTGATATATTTATTATTTATAGTAAGTCATTGAAAGAATAATATATTGAAATAATAATTAATTTATACATTGTATAAATTATTCTTTTTAATTATTATTTTTTTTTTTTTTTTTTTTTTTTATAAAAAAAAAAAATTAAAACAGGTATTAATTTATTTAACTTTAAAATTTAATCATTGATTTAAGCTTGGTTAGCAGCAGCCTTAGCAGCCTTTTCTTCAGCTTCCATCTTAGCTTCAGCAGCAGCCTTTTCAGCCTTTCTTCTGTTACGTTCTTCGTAACTAATTATTTAATTATATTTAAAATTAACAACAATAACAATAATAAAAAATTTTTTATTAATACCATATTTCATAATGAATTAAAAATAATATAAATTTTATATTTTTTTTAAATACATATTAAGTATAATAAAATATATATATATATATAAATTAATTATATTATATTATACTATTATAATACTTACACCTTACGGTGATCAATAATTCTTTGAATAATACTGTCAGTTGTTAATTCTGGGTGTGGAGTTTCAATTTGTTTGTAAATACCCATAGCCTTTGGAAGCTATATATACATTTTTTTTTTTTTAATTAGTAATAATAATATTAAAATGATTATTACAATAATAGTAGTGATTAATTATATGAAAATCATATATTAAAATAGTATGAAATTTTTATTTTATTATTTAAAAATTAAATAAAAAAGGAAAAAAAATTAAATTATTGTATAAGAATAAATTAATTTAATATGAAAAATAATAATTTAATAATATTATAATAATCGTAATAATGATAATTACAGCGTATGGATCAACACCATCAAGATCTGGAGCAGATGGAGTAATACCGTGAACAACAAGATCAATCTTGTAAACCTTATTAAGAACATCCTTGGTAACACTGTATGGAGCACCAATGATAACTTCATCGACATACTAATTTATTTTATAATTTAAAGAAATATTAAATATAATAAAATATAAAATAAAAATAAAATAAAATAATTAATAACTAATTAATAATATTTAAAATAAATGTAAATATATTAAGTTATTTAATATTTACTCTGCAAGAAAGAACACTTAAAACACGTTCGTTAAGGTTCATAATTGGGTAGTTTCTCTTCTTAATAGCGTTAACAGTCTTGATTTTTTTTTTTTTAAATAAAAAAAAAAAAAAAAAAAAAAAAAAAAAAGATAATTATTTAAGGTTTAAATTATAAATTTATAAAATATCAATTAATAAATGTATATTTTATTATTTTTTAATTTAATTCTATAGTTCTTTTATATATAAATATTTATTTAACAAATAGTTTACCATATCATCGTGAACACCAACAATAAGGAAATCACCTAATTCTTTAGCCTTCTTAAGGAATTCAATGTGACCAACATCTATTGTATTAAAATTAAATTATTAACAATTTATATTATTAATAAAGCAAATCTTTTTTTCTTACTAATAATTGAAAAAAAAAAAAATATGATTTTAAATGGGAAAAAAAAATTATAACAATAATACTATTATTAATACTTACGGAATAAATCAAAGGTACCATCAACGTAAACAATCTTGTCTCCTGGCTATTTTTTTATGTTGTGGTTATTGTTTTTTATTGTTTTTGAAATGAATTATAAATTAATTTGGTTTTATTAACAATTTATATTATGTTTTATTTTATTTTTTTTTACAAAAAAAAAAAAAAAAATTAAATAATAAATTAAAAATTAAAATATATATATATATATATTTAATATAATATAAAATAAAAATAATTAATAAAAAAATTAGTATGAATTTATTATAATTATATTATATTATATTATATACATATATATATTAGAGTTTAAATTTACCTTTGGTTCCTTTCCTTCAGAGAATTGAGCAATTCTTCTAGAAGTTGGTAAGAAGTGAGAGATAGAAGTGTTTGGAGATTCAGCAGTAGAACCCTAATTATTTTTCATATAGATAAAAAATAATATAAATATATATATATAATTATATAATTTAATAAATTTTTTTCATATCAAAATAGTTTCACTTTAATAAATACATATATTTTTATAGAATTTAAGGAATACTTACAGCACTGAAAGTATCTAAACTATCTGGCTTAATAGAAGAAATGGCAGAATTACCTCTCTTGTGAGTTTTTAAGTGATCCTTAGTCATAAGAAGCATACGACCAACAAGTTCAGTAGTGGAAACACCTTGAGTACGTTTACATTCTCTTTATTAATTTTTAAATCATTTTTTTTTAATAATGATAATAATAAAAATAATCATATAATATTTTTTTTAATAAAATATATTATTAATATTAATAAATTATTTCATAGTTTATTAAAAAAAATAATAATAATAATATTATCATTTTAATAGTATTTAAAATTATACCTGTATCTCTTAGCATCCTTAACTTCTTGATAACAATCAGTACCATCAGCAGAGGTAGTAATATCATCACCGTGAACACAGAAATCACAGTTATATCTATCAAGATATTCTAAGGAAGTAACGTATGGAGCATCTTCAACAACTTCATCAACCCACTTACAAGCACGAACAGCGGCGTATCTATTTATAATCAACAGTATTAAAAAAAAAAATTTTTTTTTATATTTTAATTTATTATTATTTTATTTTGATATTCATGAATGATAATTATAGTAAATATAATATATATTGATGTTAATATTACAATAAAATACTTTTTTTTTAATAATTACCTTTCTTGTTCCTTTAAAACAGTTGGACCCTTGTTCTTTTCAATTTCAGCATCAGAGTGAACACCAACAACTAAGTAATCACCCATAGCTTTAGCCTATAGATAAAAATTTTTTTTTAAATTATGAAAAATAATGATTTATAAATTTATTTATTTATTATTTATAAATTAATAATATTAAATAAACAAAAGTTTCCAAAAAAAAAATATATATATTATTATTAATAATAGTTATTCTAAAAACTACAAATACAAAAAAAACAATTTTTTTTTTATTTATTTAAAAAAAAAATTAAAAAGAATAAAAAATAAACATATATTTTAAAAACGAAAATTGGTATAATTACTTGACGAAGAGCATTAGCATGACCAAAATGCATCATATCAAAGCTAAAATGAGTTAAAATAAAATAAATTTAAATATATTTAACTATTTTTTTTTTTTTTTTTTTGTTAATTTAAAAAAAAAGAAAAAAAAAAAGGGGAACTTACCATCCATCTAAAAAATAAATAGTATATTTATAAACAAAAGAGAAAAAGATAATTAATATATTTATATATCATAAATATTTAACATTTATAAATTAAAATAATAATAATAATAAATATATTTATTTATTTATTTTATTTAAATTGCACAATTGTTATCATTGTTTATCAATTAGGTTTTAATATTTCCTTATTATATTTATATATATGAACATTAAAAAAACATATTTATTTGATTGTATTTATATTTCAAAACTATTATTCCCGGTTTTACAATTTTTATTTACTATATTTTTTTTTTAAAATTCTTTATTTATTGTTATTTTTTGTTATTATTTTTTGTTTTTGTTTTTTATTATCTTTGTTTTTTTTTTTTTTTTTTTTTTTTTTTTTTTTTTTTTTTTTTTTTGTTCTTACTTAGTTACTTATTTATATTTTGATATATCTTAATAAAAGAAATATATAGTTTGTTGTTATATAATCGATTTTTAATGTCATAATATAATAACAATCTGAATAAACAATAATAAAAATTTAAAATAAAAAAATAAAAATAAAAAAATAAAAATAAAAAAATAAAAATAAAAATAAAAATAAAAAAAACAAAAATAATACTATTAAATGTTATTTTTTCAATTATTCTTTTTTTTTTTTTATTTTTTTACTCACCAACCCAAACACGAACTGGTTTACGATCCTTCTTTTCCATTTTTAATTATTATCCTTTTTATTTTTTCCTGTTTTATAAATAAAATAAATATTGTTACTTTTAATAAAAGTTTTATTAAAGTATGAAGAAAAAAAAAAAAAAAAAAAAATTGATTTACTTTATAAATTTATTAATGTTACCAAATTTTATAGAATATGGAATTCTATAAAAAAATAATTAAAATACAATATAAATTAATATATTTTGTTTAATTGATTTAATTATTTTAATATATTAGTAATAGTATTTCATTTAAATTAAATATAATTAATATTTTATTTGTTTTATTTATTTGATTGTTTATTTATTTATTTATTTATTTATTTGATTATTTATTTATTTATTTATTTATTTGATTGTTTATTTATTTATTTATTTATTTATTTGATTATTTATTTATTTATTTGATTGTTTATTTATTTATTTATTTATTTATTTATTTATTTATTTATTTATTTGATTGTTTATTTATTTATTTATTTATTTATTTATTTATTTATTTATTTATTTATTTATTTATTTATTTATTATATTAATTCATATATAAATAATATATTGAAATAAAAAAATGGAAAATTATTTTTTTACATTAAATTTATTTTATTTTATTTTAGATAAATGAAAATAATAAAAAACTAATATAAAAAAAAAAAACAATATTTTTTTAAAGAATATGAAAAGTGCTGATGCTATTTTCCATAAATGGTAATTTTAATTTTTTATCTTTAAGGAAAATGTAAATACAAAAAGCAATACGTTTGTATACAATTTATAGAGTAATTGAAAAAATAGTTGTGGAAAAAAATAAAATAAAAATAAATATATATATATATATAATAATAATAATAATAATAATAATAATGTTAAAAATAAGAATATCTAGTTTTTAATGTATTTTAGCATATTTAAAAAAGTATTAAATTACGAATAAAAATAAGTATTATGTTAGTATTTTATCATTACTATAAAAAAAAAAGTTAAAATAAATTAATATATATGTATATATATATATATGTATATATGAATCCCTCTATCATAAAAACTTGACTTTATCCACTTTAAAAGCCAATATATTCTTTATGAGTTATTCATTTTATATCTCAATGAATGTTCTTTATTAGTGTTATTAGTGAAAAAAAGAAAAAAAATTCATGAATAGAAGATGTACTTTTATATAATATTCATACTAAATAATTTGTTTTTTACTATATTATATTTATCATTTTTTCTTTACTTTTTATATTATTATTAGTAGTAGTAGTAGTAGAAGAAGTAGTAGTATTTATTTATATTTATTTATTTATTTATTAATATTTATTTATTTATTTATTAATATTTATTTAGTTATTTAGTTATTTAGTTGGTTAGTTAGTTATTTTGTTATTTATTTATTTAAAAAAAAAATAAATAATGATAAAATAAAATTTTGGGTCTTAAAAATAAAAGCCTTATAATATATATATAATATGATATCTATTATAAGGGGTAAGGAAATTAATGTTATATATTATATAATATTATTATTTAATATTTATCTTTTATTTTTGTTTTTTTTAATTATTTAATTTATTAATTTTTTTTTGTATATATATATATTCTTTTTTTTTTACAAAGGTTGTTAAAACTGTAGTATACTTTTATTTTTTTTTTTTTTATACATGTGATTTATAAAAATATATATTTAAAATATAATTATTTTTTTTTAGTTAATTGCAAGCAAGCAAAAAAATAAAATAAAATAAAATAAAATAAATTTAAAACTAAAAAATATTAAATATAAAAGTAATAATTGTTAATTATAATTAAATTATTATAGTTCTTTTTTTTTTTTTTTCGATTATTATTATCATTATTAAAATAATAATATTAATCATAGTTATTTTATAAAAAAAAAAAAAATTAAAAATAAAAATAAAAATAATAAAAATTAAAAATAATAATATAAAATAAATATGTTTATTTTATAATCATTTATTATTATTATTATTATTTTTTTTTTTTTTTTTTTTTTTTGATTAAAAATTATAATAGGTATCTTTTTTTTTTTTTTTAGAAAAAAAAAATGTTTAAAACTACTATTGTAATTAAAATAGAATTAAATTTACGTTTAAATATATGTATATATATAATAATTTAATTTTTTTTTTATACATATAATTATTAATTATTTCTTTCTTTCTTTCTTTCTTTCTCGTGGTTGGTTTAAGATATATATTTTTTATAATTCATTATTCGGAACCAAAGAAAAAAATAATAATAATAATAATTTATATGATTTTTATTATTATTATATATTATTTCTCATTTTGAAGTTTTATTTTATTTTGTTTTGTTTTTCTTACTTTTTTTTTTTTTTAACTTAAAAAAAGATTTTATTACTAGTAGGAATAGTGTATATATTTTTATATTTTGTATTTAAAATATTTGTGTGATAATAAATAATTTAATTTCTTTTTTTTTTTTTTTTAATTTATTTTTCCACTTTTTTTTTTTATTATTTTTAACTATTAAAAAAATAAATTAAATAATAACAAATTCTAGCCAGCTCCAAGTGCTCTAGATGGAGTAGCGGCACGACTAAAATTATTATATATTAATAATAATAATAATATAAATTTTTAAATAAATATAAATATATAATTAATAAAAGTAATAATGATAAATAAATAAATAAATAAATATTATATATGCAAATATATATATGATTAGAAAAAAAAAAAAATTACCTATAATCTAATAATAAACCTGGACCAGCATTTTCATAAATCATCATTGGTGGTGTTTCAAACTCTGGAATATTTGTATATTTATTATCTAAATAGCCTTTAATTCTATCATATAAAGAATTTAATCTAATAATTAAACCACCATAACGTAATTCAACTATACGTATTCAAATATTATATGATGATTTATTATTTAAAAATAATAATTTATAAATATTAAATATTAAGTTATTATACATTTAAAAATAATAATTTATAAATATTAAATATTAAGTTATTATACATTTAAAAATAATAATAATAATAATAATTTTAATTTTAATTTTAATAATAATAATAATAATAATAATAATAATAATAATAATAATAATAATAATAAATTTTATTCTCAAAAAAAAAAAAAAAAAAAATATATATATATATATATACCTGTTTCACATCCAAATGGTTTTGCACGTGATAACCAATTATCTCTATGTAATTTCCATAATTTTTCGGTATTTTTGCACAAGTTTGTAAGATCATTATCGTATAATTCTTGTAACTTTACTCTATCATTATTTTTATAAGCTTCTTCTAATTTTTTTCTTATATTAACCTTTAATGAAAGAACATAAGCAAGTAATGCTGGGAATTCTAAATATTTATTTAATGGATATTTGTTTTCATTTTCTGTCATAGCTTGTTTCAAATTATTTGAAAGCTAAATATATATTATATATATATATATATTTAAATAATACGAATAATTAACAATTATTATTATTAAAAAGTATTTGAATAAATTAAATTAACATATACATATATATAAACTTACTTCTAAGTAATGTTTTTCAAGATCAAACATTCTATTAATTTATAAATTTTATTTCATAAAAAAAAAAATAATAATGAAAATAATATTTTTAAATAATTAAAAAATCATAATAATCATTATATTAATTAATAATAATTTATGATAAATTTTATAATAAAAAATTCTTTTAAATGAAATATATATTTGTATATATATTTACCCATATTGAGGAGATAAGAAAGCATAGATTGGATCCATCCATAAAATCCATTTACTTGCATTTGGCTATTATTAAATAATAAAAAAATATTATTAATATTTATTATAAAAAAAAAAAAAAAAAAAAAAAAAAAAAAAAAAAATTTTTTTTATTCATTAATATGATAATATAGATATATTTTTTTTAAAAAAAAATTTGACTTACTGGGAAATAAATTTTTGGTTCTGCATTAGATGGAATTACACTATCTAATTTACAAGCCTCCATCCAAGCATCTAAATTACCACCACAAATAGCTCCAAACATGGTTTTAATAGCATCAAGTGAAACTTCATAATTTGGTGTATAACCATGTTCACCATATAAAATTAATCCTGGTAATAAAGAATATCTATTTTATTAAACAATAATTATAATTATATTGATGGAAATGATCATGATTATGATAATAATAATAATAATAATAATAATAATAATAAATTGATTTATTAATATTTTCTTTAAATTTTATAGAAATTTAATTTAAATTAACAGCAATATAATATTATTTATATTTATTTACAAATCGAATTCATTTCCATCATCACCCCTAAAAGAATACATTTAATATTATAAAATATATATATATATATATATATGAATATATAATAATAAAAGAAAAAAAAATAATAATTTAGTATTTATATTTATATTTATATTTATATTTATTGTTTATTATATTATATTATAAATATTATTATATTATAGTAAATAATTTAATAAATTAAAATAAAATTACCAAATAGTAACAAATGTATTTTTAACTCCTTCAGTTTTTAAGGCTTGAAGTGCGGCATTACCGGAATCAAAAGTAAATGGAAGAGCTGCCCAGAAACGATTCCAAGTCCAAATACCACCAGCAAACCATGGTTCACAACCTAATTCTCTATGATGTTTAATTTTGCATGAATAAAAATCTGTACTTACATGATAATCTATATTAAAAAATAGTATATATAATATTAATATTGGAAGAATTAAATAATAATTAATTGTATTAATATTCAATAATCATAAAATAATTTTTATTATTTATTTAAATTATAATTATCATAAATAACTTATATAATTTATATAAATAAATATATAAATATATATATATATAATAATAATTTACAATCCCAATAAATTAAATTAACTTCTGGTGGAATTTGTAATGCTTGCTCTGATGATAATGGATTGACATTATCATAATAAACCGTTAATGAATTATTTTTACCAGCTATAATATAAAAAAAAAAAAAAAAAAAAAAAAAGTTATTATTAAAAAAAAAAAAATATATATATATATATATATATATATATTAAAATTATCTCTAATATATTTTTTAATTCGAAATAAAAATTTTACCTAAACAGAAAAGCACTATATTATTAATAAAAAAAAATAATAATAATAATATATAAAATTAATATATATATAAAATATTAACAAAAAATTAATTTATTAATTAATTCAATTTATAATTTAAAAAAAGTATGTTAAATTAATAATTATAATAATAATAATTGTAATAATAATAAAATGCATACTATCGGACCAAATTAATGGTGTTAACCCTAAATTTTTACAAATTTGATTAACACGTTGTAAATGTTCTAAAAAGACTTGACAGCTTTCTTTATTACCAAATATTTGTCTATATCTTCCCTCACCTAAACCATGAGCCTTTAATAGTAATAATAATAATATTAATAATAATAATAATAATATAAATATAAGTATTAATTTAAAAAATTTAAATATATAAAATATTTAATAAATCGATTCTCTTGAAATATATTTTATTTAAAAAATAAAATGAAATGAAATGAAATAAAAATAAATATATATATATATTATACAATACTTCATCCATTCCAATATGAATTAATTTTGATCTAAATGGTTTAGTAATAGTTCTAATCATCTTTTCAATAAGTTGATAAGTTTCCTCATATTCTACAAGAAGAACTTCAGAAGTACTAATTTTAATTAAATTATTGATAATTAAAATTTTTATAATAAATAAATAAATATATAGAAATGATAATTAATTTAATCTATAAATAAATAAATAAATAATAAAAATAATATCAATTAAATAATATTATTATTTACTCTCTGACATTAGCATAATATGGCCACTATATTTAAAGAATATTGTGAAAAGAAAAAATAATAAATTATACATTAATTTTTTTTTTTTTTTTTTTTTTTTTTTTTTTAATGTAATTATATCTTAAATATATTACTTACTTGTAAAATTTGACCAAGATGACCTAAAGTTTGAATACACGGGAAAACCTCAATACCTCTATATAAAATTTTAAAAGATTTAAAATAATTTAATACAAAAAAAATAAAAAACTTTTATTCTTTTATTAAATTATATATATGTGTATATATAATAAAATATTACAAATTATAGGCATAATCATCGATTGATACAAGCTCATCTTCTGTATAACCTCCTCTCATATATCCAAAGAATGGCTCATTTTCCATCTTTTTTAAATATATATATATATATTGTTTTGATTATACGAT